>CAUYNB010035731.1:0-131910 GCA_963574225.1 Lagothrix lagotricha | reverse complement strand
GTGAGTGGTGTGTGTTAGTGGTAAGTGCTGTGAGTGGTGAGTGCTGGTGTGTGGTGAGTGGTGTGAGTGGTGCGTGTGAGTGGTGAGTGCAGGTGAGTGGTGTCAGTGAGTGGTGTGTGGTGAGTGGTGTGAGTGGTGAGTGGTGTGAGTGGTGAGTGGTGTGTTAGTGGTGAGTGGTGTTGGTGAGTGGTGTGAGTGATGTGTTGGTGAGTGGTGTGTGTTAGTGGTGTGAGTGGTGAGTGGTGTGTGGTGAGTCGTGTGTTGGTGACTGGTGTGAGTGGTGAGTGCAGGTGAGTGGAGTGGTGTGTGTTAGTGGTGAGTGGTGTGAGAGTGGTGAGTGTAAGTGGTGAGTGAGTGGTGAGTGAGTGGTGAGTGGCTGTGAGGCCTGGAACGTTACAGCACACTCCTGGAGGCTTCATACACACTGCACACTTATTTGGGCTATACTATGTTATTTTTCATCTCCTTCTTCAATAATTAACTTTAGCTTACTGTAACTTTTTTAATTTATAAGGTTTTTTATTTTTTAACTTGACTCTGACAATACTTAGCTTAAAACTCGGACACATTGTACAGCTGCACCAAAATTATTTTTTCTTTATATTCTTATTCTGTAAGCCTTTTTCTAATTTTTTTTACGTTTTCAACGTTTTTGTCAACTGCTAAGATATAAGCACACCCCTTAGCCTAGGCGTACACAGGGTCAGGATCATTAGTATCCACCTCCACCCCTTGTCCCACCGGAAGGTCTTCAGGGGCAGCAGCACACAGGGAGCTGCCATCTCCTCTGATAACAATGCCTTCTTCTGGACGCCTCCTGAAAGACCAGCCTGAGGATGTTTTATAGTCAACTTTTTTTTATATATAAGTATTACATTCTAAAATAACAATTCTAGTATACTAAGCCCTTAAACCAGAAATATGCTCATTTACTATCATGATCAAGTATTATGAACTGCATTTCTTAAACGGCCAGCAGTGCAGTGGGTTTGTTTACATCAGCATCACCACAAACACGTGGGTAATGCGTGGTGCTAAGACATTACATGATGGCCATGTCACCAGGCGAGAGGAATTCTCCAGCTCACACACACTTCTGCAGCATACGCCATCCAAGGCTGACAAAAACGTCATTCTGTGGTGCACAGCTGTATATTTACAACAGATTCAATGGGCCCACGTGGCAAGGTGGAATGTATTTTACTGTTTTTCAAAAATATGTAGATTTTCTCCTTGTTCTTTGAAGAACAGGATAAAAATCATGAACTATCAAACCTTATAGACAGTTTGAAATGTTCAAACAGGAAACCTACAATGGACACGAGATTTTGCCTTTCTTCAAAACAAAAGCAAAGTACACAGCATTCCCGCGGCCAGAATAAAAAGCCCTGCAAGCCTTCACAGGAGGCCACAGAAAAGCCAAACACGGTGATGGTGAGACGACAATATTAAACTAGAGAATAACTGTACACTTAGACAACTGGAAACCATTTTAAAACAGTCCCTAAGACTAGTCTCATCTATTTTTGAGGAGTTCGCTTTTTGCTGAGTAGTTTTGACTTTGAGTGAAAAACTTGAAAACTGCTGCAGACGACGTCCGTGCGGCTTATGAAGAGCAGAGTGCACACTGCTCGCCTGCCAGCCTGGTAAATACTCAAGACTAACTTTCTGCTCTACTGGGCTGTGCGTCCTCACAGAGCCAGGTTCCCATTCACACTTGATTCTTTTGTTCAGGGTTCCATTGCAGAGCCTGAGCAGCTGACAGCCCTTGTCCAGAATCCGACAGAAAGATCCATAATTACCATGAGCCTGTCTCACGCTCCGCTTGTCAGGCTGTGTGCCAAAATCGTTTGGTAACGTAGGTCATCAAAGGAGGACGGGAATGCCTGCCCTGGCCCCAGGGCCCTGGTGGGGAAGGTTCACTAAAGAGATATGCTACGTACTGCTGGGGCACTGCCTGTACATTCTGAGTTGCTTCAGGTAGGCTGTGCAGGGAGCTGAAAGGAGGGCATGGAGACCGGCGAGGGGCCTGGCCCCAGCGGGACCCACCTGCTGTGCTGCTCTGAGCACACTGTCCAGCCACGCTGAGCCTCCCAGGCCTCGACTGACCACAGCACAGAGGCTACAAGTACGTACAGCCATCACAGGTGAGCGGACAACTCAAAGCAGGAACCACGGGTGTCACGGTGACCTGCACATGCCCGGAACCCTCTGGCACCTAATAAACAGCAGCTATCTGCATGAGGAATTCTCCACTAAGGTGGAACTGCGCTTAGGATGAGGCACTCAGACCCTGGCATTAACTCAGAAACTGATGAGGACAGAGTAATCCAGTGCTGACAGTGATCAAGTGACAGAAAACAGTCGCATAAGCACAGTGCTTCAGAATTCAGGGGACAGGAGGCCCAGGAGACAGCGTGACAACAAAGGCCACGGAGACACCGGCATCTCTGAGGAAGAGACTGGGACAGTAGGACAGGGAGGAAGTCTAACTGGTTCCAGTCCACAGACGGCCCACAGCACAGACTCAGGTGCCCAGGGAAGTGACCAATGTGAGAATGTCCCACAGCACAGCCTCAGAGCCACCCGGGGAAGTGACCATCGTGAGAACAGTCCACAGCACAGCCTCAGCCGCCCGGGGCAGTGACAGACATGAGAACGGCCCACAGCACCGCCTCAGAGCTGCCCGGGGCAGTGACCAATGTGAGAATGGTGATGCCCAGTGAGCCCAGGGAGGCCCCCTGGACAGGCGAAGCGTGAGCAGTCCCTATTTCACGTGAGCTGCTCAGTCTCCAACACCATAACACCAACACCCAAGACAACATGAGCGAGGGCGGCAGACATTACCCTGCACTGAGCCAAAGGAAGCAGACTTAAGAGTGGGCCCATCCTGGAAGTGGGTGACAGTGACGTGCCCCCAGCTAGAGCCTGGACACATCTCGGCCACAGGACTCTATCACTGCTGCTAAGGGAATACAACGGCAGAGTCCTAAAACAGATGAGTCTTCCCAAGAGTCGTGTAGACGGTTCGGGGGATGGTGAGAGACTGCTGTTCTCTCTGGAAATGAAAAGAGCTGCAATTTGCTGACAGCCAGCTGTGCACTGGAGTCTTTAATTTCCTAACAACCTTCTAAGATACTCACTCCTCGCGCTGGACCGAGATTACGGCACTGAGAAACGGTGAGTGCCCACGCGTCCCACACAGCCCAGAGCGTCAAGGCTGAGAATCGAGCCCAGGTTTCCGGGACTCCGAAGCCCAGTCCCTTCAGCTACACTTGCAAGTCTCCGCTTTTGATAAACATGTAACTTTCATGCCCTTTTTCCCTGTGACTTACAATTTCAAAGTAAAGTCGATTCCTTAGGTATTTGTAAAGAGAAAATTTAATTTTGATCATAAAAACTACGTATCTTTACTTGGATCATGAGAAATAAAAGTTTGCTATCAGGGCTTAAGCTCTGCCTGGCAGCCATGAGCACCATTCCCCGCTCTGCAAACTCACCATTCCCTGGGTCAGAAAGCCTTGCCTCTGCCATTCTGTTTTTCCTTTTGAGAATATAAAGATGGCAAGAAAAGCAAACAGACAAAAACATAAAAAGGCACATATCAAGTATAAACTCCTATGCACTGCAAAGTGGGAGTCCAGCCTTCTCAAGTGTGAAAAGCCTAAAGGCTGGAGACCACTTGGCCACACCCTCAACTCAGCCTGGCTCATCCCCACACCCATCCCCACCTCTGCTTCCTCTCACACTAAAGCTGTGCTTCCAAAGACCAGAAAATGAAACAGAACTGAACCTTCAGTCCTGCTGTTCACATTTCCCATGCTCAGGGACACACAGTAGGCGGTCAACACCCACCCCAGGCAGCACAGATAGAGAACACGGGCATCCGAGTGCAGAGGCTGCCGGCCAGCGCCAACCTGGCACAGGGGGTGTGCCTGCCCCTGCAAACCCCTCCAGTGGTCTCTCCCTGTCTCTGTCCTCAGAACTGAATAGCATTCCTGTGTGCAAGTGGCCAGAGGTGGCAGAGACTCAGGAGAGGAAGATGAACTTCCTCGCACTCTCTCAGAAACTACATCGTTTCCCTCCCACTGGGTTGGCCAAGAAAGCCCTGCCTGACAGCAGAACTTTCACAAACCTCAATTTGTCTCCACGGCTTTGAGTAATTCCAAGCCATGCTGAAAATCCTGGACCGGGAGCAACCTCCCCTCCTACTGAGGAAGGAAAGATACCGCTTACGTAACAGGGAAGCCCACCTGCGTCCCCGAGAACTGACCTCACTTTGGCTGTCCTCTGCTCCCTGCTCGGAGCACGCCGTGGTTGTGATCATGAGCAACTTTTGTTTATTTGGAGAAGGTGCTCCTGAGAAGAATGCCACCTGTCAGAACTGCTGATGGATCCTAACAGCTCAAAGATAGGAATGGAAGGCAGACGGGTGCTAGGCAGAAAATGTAAACTTTCTGGACGGAGAGAATGCAGGCAGCAAAAGACAAAGGCAGCCAGCAAGCTCCCTGCTCCCAGAACTCCCTCCTACACCATACCGAAAAGCGAGGACAACGTGCAATGCACTGAAACCCAGTCCTCACCGACGAACGCAACACCGCCAGGGAGAAGGAATCATCTCCCCTCTCCCCTCACCACCACCCAAGGCTCCGTGATGGGTGGAAAACCATGGGGAGAAGACAAGGGGAGGGGCATGGGAATGACGTCAACTTCCCACTACCTTTTATGAGGCAAGCATCACATTTATTCCTAAACCTGAGGAAAACTTTACACACCAAGAACACTTTACACACCAGTATCACTCACGGATACAAATGCAAAAGCTGAACGACAGATACTGTAAACATAGGAACTAGCAAAAAATCAACACCACATCTGAATTCTTAACAGGTTTCTCTGGCCTTTACTCTTTGAGGTGACAAGCTGGTGGAGAAAGCATGAGTTCTGGGGTCGGTACAGCGGCCACGCCATGGTCTTGACAGGTAACCTGGGGCATTCACAACAGTAAGGTACGGTGGTGTCGCCAGAGACCGTGTAAGGATGACAAGCTGTAATGTAATTACGTGCTTAGCACAGTGTGTGCCACAGTGGAGCCACTGCTAGTCACTGTCATCTTCACTCGCAGTGTCTTCCTTGACCAGCACAGAACTTAACACTTTCTGTAAACGCACAAATGGCGGTACGCATGAGTCAGGAAAGAAACCTCGTAACGTCGGAATAACGCATTTCTCAACAATTAATCAATTAGTAAGCAGAGATTTATTTTGCCCAGGTTGTAACACTGAATTGGAAATACGAAAATGTATATATATATATATATATATATATGAATCTCGTAACTAAACGCACTGATTTTGTAAAGTCTATTACATTTCTAGGAACAAAATTAAAATAATGCATAATGTACAACAGCAGCCAGGAACGGATAAAACCACACCAGAAACGAAGCTCCGTCAGATCGGTCTTGACCACACTCCTCTGCATGGCTTTAAAGGGATTGAGAATCAGACCCAGGAAAGAGAGTCCATGACATTTCTGAAACTTTAAAAGTGTGGGGCCAGGCATCTCTCTGGGGAGAAGAGGATCCAGTGTCTTCAGGACGTTCCCAAAAGGTGCAGCCCCCCAAACCACAAGCACTCCCAGCACGAAGCAGGCCCCTCTGCCAGCTATTGCCCACGTGGGTGAATTTACTCTTAAAAGTTTTCAAAGGAGCTGGTTTGTATTACTGAAGTTTCTGGATATTAGAGTATGTGGCATTTCTATTAGGAGGGTTAAAAGTGGGAGGATACCTCTTATGTATTTATTTCCTCCTAGAGCCAGAACCACTTCAACAATGACTGTAATTTTAAAACAGGAAATGAAGAGAAACTCATTTTTTAAAAAAGAAAATGAATTGGGAAAAACATGAAACTGCTCTTCAGTGGAACAGCAACAGAGCTTGTTCTCTGAAGGAAAAGGGCCACATGAACAAGGACAAAAACCCCAACATCTCAGCCTTGAGGACCAGATTCAAATAAATAAGAACTCGGCAGTGCATCATTAGAAAAGCCAGATACTGGAGAAAGGAATCCTTTGACTTAACTATCAGCTGCAAGCATAAAAACCACATGAGCAAGTAATTCCATGGCAGGCTCTGAGGCAGCGACTTCCGGAGCCGCAGGCAGTCCAGAGGTAGAACGGGAGGCGGTAGAACACCGGAACGGAAACGGTGGGGCCTTACAAGCCACTTATCCTCGCCAAATCCCTTCTCCCAAACTAAGGGCAGTCGTTTCTACCTTACAAGGCTGCTGTGAGAATTAGGGAGACATACAGTAAAGCTAATCCTCTGTAAATTTAGCTTAGGTGAATTCATGTGAGGCAGGAAGGAGAGCCTCTTATTTATCCCCATAATCCCACGCCATTTAAGCTACATATTGGCTTTTGCTCCAAAATAATAAATAGATATTGGCTTTTGCTCCAGATAAATGGAAGCCAGGATTTAAATGCAAGGAAAAACAAATCGGTTAATTCTTGGATGTTGAGTATCAGGGTCCCCAAGTTCTACTGACTTCAGGGACTTTGAGGGTGGTCCTGACTCCCCACAATTTCACGTTAAAACCTAACCCAACCTACCTACCACAATATGCACAGAACACTTGGCCTAGAGTGAAAATTCCATAAATGTCCGATACTGTAATACAACATGCAAAATGCTTCACCAAAACCAGTGTGGGAGTAAATACAGAAGCAGACTGTAGGCAGGTGTGGTCTGATGGGGGAGAGAGTGAGAAGCACCTAGGGGATCAAGAAAATGGAAAACAAGGTCCCAAAAAGCGGTCAAGGCCAAGGAAAGGGCTTTCTGCTGGGGCAGCTTATGATGACATACAGGTTCCACCTCCTTGTTTACAAGGAATGCTAACATCGTCCTCTGCATGAAAATACATCAGGGAATTGCAAGATGCTGACTCAGGCACTGCATTTCCATAAAACGGCCCAAACCGAGCCCTCCACTGCTGCCTCCCAAAGGAGTCGACACACACGTTAGGGGCTGAGGAGCAAGGTTGTGTGTGCAAAGTTCCCAGCACACTGGGTCCAGGAGACCGCTGGGCACATGCTTGTTTCTGCCACACTAGCACACTCTACGCACGAGGCCTGCAGTCCCTGGGTTCCAACTCAATTGTTGTTTCACCACACACAAGCACGCATGCCCACAAGCACACACGTACACACACACACACACCCTTGTCTTTGCTGACTTTCTCATCAGGCCAGTAGAATAAGGTACCTTTAGGTTGAAAACTCACATGTCAGTACTGGAGAGTGTATTAATTGCTCCTGGCTCTTCAATTCACTGAATTACTCAGCATCTCTGAGCTTGTGCCCATGCGGACACAGCCTTGGATATGAATACTAAAGCATCTATCTATGAATGAAGTACATCTGCAACACACAGACACAGATGTTTGTCCTGTCAAGCCAATCAAAGACCTTTTAATAACTAAGGTAATGAAAATACCACAGACACAGTAAAATGGCACTCTCTCACATGGTGGTAAGACTATACATATTCATTTCTTGCTGGAAAACAACCTAGCAAATGTTATCCAGACCTAAAAATACTCACAGCCATTGATTCAGTGGTGCCTCTTCTAAGAACGCATCACAAGACTAGTCCAAAACACAATCAGGATTTTTTACTGAGCCACCACATGCAACATCAACAATAAAAAAGTACAAACTACACAACGTTTGTCGATAGAAAACTGACAATCCTATCCTTACAACAGACTAATAAGCTTTGACTTTTTTTGAACTGTTCAACTGAGATATAATTCACATACCACATGATTATTTAAAGTGGTTTTTCATATAGACACTAAATTAGGTAACCACCACTGCAATCTAATTTTAAAACATTTTGCTCCTCTCCAAAAGAAATTCTGTACCCATTAACAGTCAATCCCCTAACCCCACATTCTAATTTCTCCACATTCCTGCCAACATTTATTGTTAATTTGTTATGGTTAATCTTGTTGATAGTAGCCATCTTTGTGGGTGTGAAGTGGTATCACACTGTGGTTTCTGATTTGTATTCCCTATTAATGATGTTGGCCATCTTTTCGTATATATATTGGTCATCTGTATATTTTCTCTGGAGAACTATCTATTCAAATACTCAGCCCATTTTAAAATTAGGTTTATCTTAATATTGAGTTGGATGAGTTCTTTGTATATACTAGATATGAGTCTCTTTTCAGATATGCAAACATTTTCTCCCATTTGCAAACATTTTCTCCCATTCTGGGGAACGTTTTTTCATGTTCTTAAGAGTATTATTTATAACATGAAAGTTTTAATTTTGATGAAATCCGATTTATCTATACTTTGTCCCTTTTGCTTTTGCTGTCATATCTCAGAAACCATGGCCTAACCCAAGGTCATGAAGATTTATTCATGTTTTCCTTCAAGAGTTTTATGATTTCAGCTCTTACGTTTAGGTCATGATTCACTTTATTTTTTGAGTACACAGAGAAGCACGAGTGGAACTTCATCTTTTTACATATGAATATCTAATAACCATCCCAGGACTACTGGCTGGAAAACACAAATTCCCTCATTGAATTCTCTTGGCATTTTTGTCAAAAATCAATTGACCATAAATATGAAGGTTTATCTCTGGACTCTCAATTCTATTCTGGTGATCTACATGTCTGTCCACATAGCAGCATCACAGTCCCGATTAACGTAGTTTTGTAATAAATTCTGATACCAGAATGCATAATCTTTGTTCTTTTTCAAGATGTAAAGGCTATTCTGGGTCCTCTGAATTCCCAAATAAATTTTAAGATGAGCTCAATGATTTCTGCTAAGAAGCCATTTAGGCTTTTCATAGGGATTGCACTGAATCTTTACATCAATTTAGGGGAAAATGACACCTTAATAAGTTTTCCAATCCATGAACATGGGATACCTTTCCATTTATTTAGATCTTCTGTATTTTGACAATAATTAGTAGTTTTCAGAGCATGAATCTTGCACTTCTCTTGCTAAATTTATGTCTAAGTATTTTATTCTTTCTGATGTAAATGGATTTTCCTAGTTCCATTTTTTAAATATTTCATTGCAAGTACATAAAAATGTAACTGATTTTTTTTATCTTGATCTTGCATCCTACAAACCTGAATTGGTTTATAAGTTTTCATAGTTTTCTAGTGGATTTCTTAGTTTTTTTTTACATGCAACATCCTGTCATCTATAAACAGAGGTAGTTTTATTTGTTTCCATTCTGGATGACTTTTATTTCATTTTCCTGCTTAACTGCCTTAGCTAGAACCTACACTAAAACAGAAGTGGAGAAAGTAGACATCCATATCTTTCTTACTCCTGATCATACGGGGAAAACCAGGGTGATGTTAGTCATAAAATTTTCATGGACGCCTTTACTAGAGAGGAAGTTCTCTTCTATTCCTAGTTTGTTGAATGTTTTTTTTTTTTTTTTTTAAACGATAAAAGGGTGTGGGATTTTGTCAAATGCTTTCTCTATATCAACTGAGATGATCATGTCCTTTATTCTGTTAACACAGCATGTTACACTGATTGATTTTCAAACGTTGAAATTTGAATTTGGCACTGGGCAGGAAGGCTGTCAACACTGCAGGTGTGCTGGGCTGTGGGGAAAACAGCAGCACCCAGGAATTTATTTATCTTTGCAAATAACGATTTCTATAGTTGACATCCCTTCTCCCCTGAGTTTTTATCACGGTTTGAGAGTAAGAGGCAGAACTCAGTCTCTTTAAATTAATATGAGGTTCACTAAACTACCCAAAAAAAAAGAGTGAAAGATAATGACAAACGTTGACCAGCATATGGACAAACTCACACAGGGAGAGGAAACAAAGGTCCTCGCACACCGCTGCGGGCATGGAAAATGGAGCCACCACATGGGAAAACAGTGCAGCAGATCCTCAAAAGGTTAAACGCAGAGTTACACGCGACCCAGCAGTTCAACTCCCAGTTATAAACCAAGAGAAATGGAAACACACATCTACATGAAAACTTGTACATGAATATTCATAACAATGTGATTCCTGTTAGTCAAAATCTTAGTCAAAAATGGAAACAACGTTAGTCGAAAAACGGAAACAACTGAAACGTCCATGAGTGGCTGAGTGGAGAATCGCACGCTGCATCCCCACCACGGGCCGTTATCGGGCGACAGGAAGGAAGAAGTGCTGATTCACGCTGCGTGGAGGAACCTTGAAAGCACGACGCCAAGTGGAAGGGCCTGGCACACGGGGCCACGCACCGTATAATTCCACTCACATGAAATGTCCAGAAGAGGCAAATCCACAGACACAGAAAGCAGATGAGACGCTGCCTGGGGCTGGTGGACAGGAGAAAAGGGAAGGATGGGGAGTGGCCGCCAGTGGATACGGGATTTTTCTTGGGGATGATGAAAATATTCTAAAATCAAATGTGCTGATGGTGACGCTACTCTAAATATTCTAAAACTCTTTCATCTTTACACTCAAAGTGGGTACAGTTACGGTTTGTAAACTGAATCTCAGTGAAGCTGTTTTAAAAAGCAGTGGTAACTGCAGTTGGGTGGAGGTCGGCAGAGGCTGGAGGGACAGGAGAGCGGCACCGGCTGGAATCAGAAGACGGGCGCGCCAGTTCACGCCAGTTCTTCAGACAACTTTGTCAACTTTGTCAACTTTGTGTTTGAAGCTTTCCATCATGAAAGTTCTTTAAAATGAAGTTGCAAGAGGCTGTGGTCCATTAAATGCAATCTTCCCCCAGCACAGAAACAGTCAGGCCCCCATTTCTGAGGGAGGGCAGGGAGCTGATGTGACAGTTTCCTTGCCACCATTCTTCAGCCCATGTTTGGCAGGTCGCTAGCGGGATCCCCACTATCAAATGCTTTGACCAATTCTTAGTCTCCACCTCTGTGGGCTCTGCTGACCACTCCCTCCTTCCTGAAGTTGTCCCCTCCCTTGATTTCTGCGATACCTCAGGCCTGGCCTTATCCTACCTCTGAAACCACTTCTTCCCCATTTCCCTACCACACCACCCCTGGCTCTCCCCCGGGGCACACACTGGTCTGGCAGCCGAGGTCTGCACACAGGTGCACACCCTATTCCTCGCTCCTGTCTCCACCCACGTCTTCTCCAGGCCCCCTGTGGCTGGTGGGTGGCAAGGGTGTGGCTGATGGAGGACGTCACTGTGTGGGTTCCAGGAAAGCTTCTGAAAACACATGGGTTCAGCTGACGCGTGCTTTGGCCTCAGCCCTGTGCCCTGCACCATCGCCCTCTCTCCAAACCTTAGGACAGGGACCAAGCAGAGGTGCGGCCACCATTTTAAGCAGAGGAAAGCCACAGGCAGTGACAAGGAAAGTGACAGTAGGATCATCACCACAAGAGCAACGCATACTGGACAATTCCTGTGTTTCACACCTGGTTCTAAGCTATTTTTACCTAACTCAGTCTTCATAGCAACCAAAGAGACTGGTGCTATTGTGATCTCCACCTGGCGTCTATGCAGGATCACTGAGGCACCAAGGCCATCTGCAGCTCCTCAGAGGCAGCGCCTGGATCTGGACCCGGAGGTCAGGTACCAGAGCTGCACTGCATCCTTCACAGATCCTGACGGCAGCCCTCGGCAGCAGGAGCCACCTGGACTCTCAACGTCCAGACTCCTCCATGGGAGAGCGCCACAAACCTCCCTGTGGGACAGCCCCACTGCCAGTTCCTCAAGTCACACACAGTCACAGCTCAGAGACCCCCGACACATTGGAGAGCCACTGGATCCTGTGACCCGCTGCACTCCGCGCTCCCCAGACACGCATGTCCAGAACCGTGACTCTCAGCAGCCATTTCCAGGCCGACAATTTCCAGACTCGCCTCCACGGCACATCGCTGCCAAGGCCGGGATCCCAGCAGACTCTGCTACTTGATCACCGCCGACAGACGACACTCAGCACGTCCTCAATCAGAGCCCCATCCCGCCTACTCAATCTTCTCTGTCTACTCCACGTCTCATCCTGGAAAAAGGCACCACACCCCTCTCAGGGCCAGGCACCTGGGAGGGCACTGGACTTTCCCTTCTCCATTATGCTCCCCTCCACTGGCACCAAGCCACGTTGGTGGCCTGACATCAGCCTATTTGGCATCCAGGATCAGGTCCTCCTCTCGGGCCCAGTCTTCCCTCAGCGAGTCTCCTGTCTCTGCTGCCTCTGGTCTGGGCCCGCTCCTGTGTCCCTCAGCCTCTCAGTAGACTGGGTATCAGTCCTCTGCAGTTATAAACTCTAAGAGGCCATGGATCCTATGTTATTCTCCTCCTAGACCAGCCTTCTTCCATGGCCTGAACTAAGTCCAAAGTAGCATGCACTTTACTGTTTCCTCTCAATTCCAAAAGCTCAGACTAAAAAGTGTGTCTTCTGCCTGTTCCTAGCTCAGTGTCGTCTCCAACAGGTGTGCTAACTGGAGCTCCTCCACACACTGCCCGCCCTGTGGGTCAAGGACACAATCTGCAAGAACAAGCACCCACGCTCGGCTCTGACTCCAAACGGTCACATTCAAGCTTCAGGAAATTTATCACTGTGCGCCTCTCGTTTCTTCCCCACTCCCTAAGGCTTCAACCTCTGAAATTCATGAGCTGCTAAACCTTCACAGCATAGAGAACTTTTCCATGATCCATCTCTCCAAATTATACCCTCTCGTTTCACTTTCACTTGTAGGTTTTCCTCCCCAAGCTTCAGTGATGTCTAACTGGCTGCATTAAGTGGACCTCCCTGTCTTCACATGCTTTGCACACGGCTGCCCCTGCCTCCGAGGTCATGAAAGATCACTTGACCTCTTTCTCCAATGACAGGCACCTCCAGGGCCTGAACGAGACGGGTGGGTGCCACTCAAACAAAGGTTACATTAGCTTGGAGAGGTTGTGGCTGGCACTAGTGAAGAGTGTGCATGTGGGTTTGTGTCTCTGTGTGGTTGCATGTGTGTATCCGTGTGCATGTGCCTGCACGTATGTATCCACTGTGCGTGTGCACGCCTGTGTGCACAGCATGCATGTGTGCAAGTGCATGTGCAGACTCTGTATCCATCAACAGCAGGACCAGACTGCCTTTCCCGAGTACTGGAGAGCTCCACGAGCAGACCTTGGATACGTACCACGTATTCCTGGCTCTGGCCGGTGGTGTCCTGGCACCCTGGAGACCCGTCGAAGCCTGACCCACCAGTCAGCACACCTCCACACAGCCTGAGCACTGCTCCCCCACTACAAACTACAGTTTCTCTGACTCTGACACCCTGGCCAGCCTCGTGCTGAAGATGAACATCCTCCTCTGTGCTGGGAAGCAGTTCATGTAGTTGCCTGGTCTGCCTTCAGACCAGACCCTGTGTTTCAGCCTCAAGTAACTGTTCACTTCCCACATCCTTCTTTCCAAGTCAAAGAACGTGACACTGAGAGAGCTCTGAGTGCCTGCACGTGATGAGCTGGAGCCTCCCACTGAGAGCCAGAATGAGGAGCCACTCCCAAAGAGCCACTCCCCCTCAGGAGTGGCCATTTCCGGCCTGGAACATCACAGGCACCAGTGCCACGCTCCAGCATTCCCCTCCTGCCGTGGAACCAGCAGGGGCAGGCGGCAGGCCAGGAGCTGTGGATCTTGAGGGGCCCTGGACACATGGGGAACGCACATCCCCAGAAAGAGCCCAGCTCCCACTCAGGCCTCACGGATCTGTCTGCTGTTGCCCGAAAGCCCCTGAAGAAACCCCACACCCAGGGGATTTCTTACAGCTTCGATTAACTGGGATTCTGTCCTGTACTTCAACTTTAAAGAAAGAGGAGAATTCAAGTAGCAACACAAGCTCGCCCTCAGAAGCAGGCCAGCAGCAGCTCTCAGGAGGCGGTGCCCCGTGCACACAGGCAGGAGGCCCAAGGACTGGCAGGTGCTCAGGCGTCAAAACCACAGACTCCCATTACCAGGCTCTACCCTCTGAAGGAACAGTCCACTTAAAGAGCTTCACTAAGCAGAGCATCGGAGGTTTACTGGCTTGAAGACCCAGCAAACCAGAACAGCCTCTCTGAAGGGCACCCGTGCCTCTGCCGGTGCTGGAGGCTGCGGGTCCCTGGTCTGTGAGCTTCCCAAGAAACTCTCCAGTCTCATCCATGCAGCTGCTAGACTGAATGTTCAAAGACAAAAACTGAAGCACAGTAGCTGGGGGTTTTGCATGCCTCTGGGACTCCACCCCAAGCTTCTCCTTCTCAGCACAGAGGCCCAGGCGGCCCCACGCTTCCTCCCAGTGCCACTACTTGTCACTACGCCTTGGATTCCAGGCTGGCCTTCCTGCTGCCCTCTCTGAACGCCTGGCCTCAAACTGGCTCCCCCTCATCCCACAAGACATGGCTAACATGTCACTTCATCCTGGAAGCCTCCTCTGACCCCTAAACGGGGACAGGTCCTCACAGCAGCCCATGCTTCCTCTTGATAATGTGAATGTTAATTACTTTAATTAAGACTTTAAATTACTCATCTACAATCTGTCTCCTGTGCTATAACCACAGGCTCCAAGAGGGCAGGGATCAGGCTTTCCTTGGTCGGTTGCCCGGCTCCCACAGCACGGGGCCAGGAGATGTTCTGTCAACATTCGCTGAATTGAACTGAAGTCACCTCCCAACCCAGCGCGCTGCACCAGACCCAGCACCAGGGCAGGTGCTCCATGAAGGGCTGTGTGAATGACAAAACCGTAGCCCTAAGGAAGCTGGACAGTGCCCCACACAAGTTAAACGTTTCTGTACAGCATAATGAAATGGACTTTAGTATACTATGTTGTAAACGTTTCTTTACAACAAAGCAAAATGGACTTGGGCTATACTAATGAACATTCCCCAAACCGAGGAAGCAAGATCTAAAAAGGACCACAAATGCAACAACCACACATGAAATCCAGGAGCAAACATTTTTCTAGGTCTGCTTCATAGTCCACTGACAGAAATAAATGGCACATTTTACACAGATGTTCAGAAGTGACACTGTACACCCACAATGTGTAGTTGTGTTCTGATGTGTGAGCGTGTGTGCGTGTGTGACGGGGATACGTGTGTGCGTGTGTGTGTGACGGGGATACATGTGTGCGTGTGTGTGACGGGGATACGTGTGTGCATGTGTGTGTGACGGGGATGCGGGAAGACAAGGAGAGTGTCTCTGAGCTCATCTGAAAACGCCGCTTACAGGACACAAATTCCATTTTCTCTTGCCTTTCTTCCCACGGCACAATTAAGATCGTGGTCATGCCCCTTCGTCCTGTCTTGCAGACAATCAGGCAGACGCATTAAGAATCACTTGGGTCTTACAACAGAAGCTGGTGGTAAAGTAGTGAGGACAAGCTTATTTACCACATTAATTAAATGGTCTATTTAACACGGAATATCAACTCTCTAATCACATCTCAGCTCAACTTCTCCTTTCAGTTAACAACTCTGAAGTCTACTGACAGGGGTCCTCCTGTTCCAGGGTCATTAAGAGCATTTTCATTATCTGTCAAATGAGGGGTAAGAGGCAGAAAAGCAAGCACCCTCAGGAGCGGCCTCTCCTCTACTTAAGAGATGATTAGGAGTGAGCCGCAGCTCTCATTAGTTGCTTAGCAATGAGACAACCTCCTGTGAAATCAGAAATGGGGACAAAGTGTGAGAGGGGTTGCAATGAAATTCACTACACGACTATGTCCCCATCCTCGGAGGACGATCTGTCCTTGGGTAAAGCTAATCTCTCCAGATGACAGCAAGGGTGCGACTGAAGCCAACCACAAAGTGCAAAGGCTGAAACAGCACGTAACGGAAACCGGCAAGCGCCAGGTCCGGAAGGCTAGCAGGAGACAAAACCGGTCTCCATTCAAACGCGGCAACAAGGCAGTCAAGTCCTGCTCTCCTATTTTTTATTCACAGATGAATTAAAAAGCAGATCCTCACTTTTATCATCAGAGGTTTTAACTTAAAACATATTCAAAACAGATTCAGTTACGTCACAGTTGACTGTGATAAAGAAAAGATACACAGTGCTCGAAAAGAAACAGCGAGCTACACTGTCGAACCACTAACGAGTAATTAATACTCTCAGAACACAAAATGTTACTAGCATATCAAAAGCAGAAAAGTGATGAAATGCCACAGAAACGCAATTAAAGAGTTGGTTTTCAGCTTGTAAGCAAAGTATGCCACTGATACTCTATCACATTAACCGTTATCCATTCAAATTCAAACCACTGGCTGGGCACAGCGGCTCACGCCTGTAATCCCAGCATTTTAGGAGGTCGAGGTGGGTGGATCATGAGGTCAGGAGTTCAAGACCAGCCTGGCCAACATGGTGAAACCCCGTCTCTACTCCAAATACAAAAATTAGCTGGGCTTGGTGATGCATGCCTGCAATCCCAGCTACTCGGGAGGCTGAGGCAGGAGAATCACTTGAACCAAGGAGACAGAGGTTGCAGAGAACCAAGATCGCACCACTACACTCCAGCCTGGGCAACAGAGCAAGACTACATCTCATTAAAAAAAAAAAAAAAAAAAATTCAAACCATTAAAGCCAGCACTGTGCTGGCCTTTAGAATAAACTACACTCCCCAAGTACACTATTTACCTTCACATATTGTTAAAAAGAAGATATTAATAATCACAACGGCAACTTCATGTCTTCAGTGGTCGAGTATGTGGATTAAAGACATTTTGGAAGCTGTTGTCGATAAGAAAGTCTTTCTCTAAGATTACTTATCACTAACAACATTAAACTGAAGGGCAATTTTCGCTATTTTTATAATTATGCATATTAACACACAGCATGTCCACTAAACTTCACGTTTAATGTTTGCGAGAAATCTTACCTAAGTATTCGCAAATGAAGACCACAAAGAAAGGCGTGACGAGGTCATTTATCCCCTGAACATACCCGCTGGCGGGGTGGCGGATCGCCCATATAAACAAGATCCTTTCAAAAATCTGAAAGAAGATGGAACAGGTAGTAAAGCAAACAGTAAACATGGCAGAAACTTGAAAATGCACACATTCTGTTACTTCAAATGTATATTATCAATATGTTTACACTGTTCCTAATATTAAAATTCAAATATAAACAAATAACAATTGCTTTTTTTTTTTTTTTTGAGACGGGGTCTTACTCTGTCGTCCAGGGTGGGGTGCACAGGATGAATGGATGGACACATGAGTGGATGGATGCTCTAAATTTTCCTCATAAAGTAAACGGGTTTCTTTAAACCCCTGAAAGTTATCAGCATTCAAGAAGACAAACTTAAACATCTTTCACCACTTACAAAATCTGCCCCGGCATTCAGTTACCCAGGCCAGGCACGCAGGAGCCAGCCCAGCCACCTCCCCTTCCAATGCTCCCAATACATTCAGTTGATCCTTCTCTCCACCATCCCCTGCACCCTCTCTCCCATCTTCACTCATAAGGAAGGTTGTATTATACCAAGGCACAACACAATCCTGTCACCCACCACCCAGACCACACACATGCACACAGAGCTGAAGACCCCCCACTGACAGAGCCCCCTCCACCACCACAGGCCCAGTGCAGCGCCCCCGGCCCCTCCGTCTGGTCCCTGCCCCAGGGTCTCCCCAGCCAGCATCCACATTCTTGCTGCACTAAGCAACAGCACTCCTCCCCGACTGAGCCTGCCAGCCATCAGCCCACACTCCTGCCGCTGCCTGGAAAGCCTGCCCCTCCTGCACGTGGAGTCTCGACTGTCCTGGCTTTCAGAATTCTTCAAGCACCACTCCCTCCTCGAAGACTGTGCTGCCGCCCGATCCCTCGCCGCCCTCTTTTAGGAAGAGCCAACCACTTCCGACTTTGTGGCCCTCCAGTTCCCACTCCTCTCCACTGAGTCACTGGCTGGCGGCTCCAGCCTGACCTCCGGGCCATCTGCCAGGTAAGGCCAGGTGCAGCTGCTCTATCCAGGCCTGTCCATACAGACCAGGCACAGGAGGGAGAGTTCAGGAGCAAACGCCCGACACATGCATGAATTCCATCGCTTCCAGACACACTCAGCCCCGCAGAGCCAGCTGCACTTGCACCCAGGCGACTCGATGCCTCCTACATTGCCTACAATCCTAAACCTTACTGGGCTTGGTACTCTCCATCCCCACGATCACCATCCACCCGGGACTTACAAAGGAGGGACCCGGGGCCCACAGGTGAAGTCTCTCAACCCGAGGAACCCTATCCAGAGTGGCATCGCCAGCCTGTAGTCCACGCAGTTGTTCCAATGAGTAACAGAGCAACCACCTGGCACAGCAGGCACCCGAGAGACGCTGCTGGGATGAGTATACATTCGCACGTATAAATCCATACACGGTTTTCATCTCAGTCCACAACTTTCTAGACAGAACTGAATATTTAGCATCAAAGACTGAATCCACTCAACAACACAGCGCCATTTAAGAATTTCTCATGCACAGAAGCTTAGCAAATGATGACAGGGCTATTTAACCAAGCTGCAAGTAGTGGCCAGCGCAGCCGTGCTGTGGGCAGCCCCTCGGTGGCCCCAGAGGGAGATGAAGGAGCAGAGTGGCAACAGGAAGGGCCCCGCGGCCGACAGCGCCTCACCACAAGTCACAAACGTGCAGACCCTGTCCTGCCCAGCCACTGGGGCATGAAGGAAGCCCAGGAAACAGCATGTGAAACTAGAATACAAGCAGGCCAGGTCCATGAGGCAGGCACGGGGCAGGGGTACAGCTCAAGAGCCCTTAGGTCTGCTCATCAGCAAGCCTCTGAGGAGTGTCTGAGCCCCTGAAAGGGTCAGGAGCACGGGGTGGAGGGGACAGGAGCCGCACAAGGACAGGAGGAGGAGCAACAGGAGGAAAAGGAATGACACAGAGGTGGTGACTCCACGGAAGCTGACCACACACAGTCATGAAGAAACGGGGAAACTCTGCCCAACACCTCCTCACCAAGAAGGCCCAGGGTGCCCGGGGCCACTGACATCCCTCCACGCATGTCCGGAGGGCCATGGCAGCCAGCAGCCACCAGACCCAGCTCTGTCGCCATGCAGTGTTCTCTACAGCCCAGGGAGCAGGCAGTGCAGCACCCCAAAAGCACGCACCCTTGACAGAGGGAGTGAAGGCAGGCACCACCCAGAGCAGGGGGCAGTTGCCCTGCAGGGCTCGGGGGAGGGGAGGAAGGGAGCGGGAGCGGGACTGTGTGTGTATGTGTGTGTGTGTGAATTTAGGCAGCGGAGCACCCCCACCATTTAACAAGGCCCTCACTTTCAGAGGGCTCGTCTCACACATGCACACACGCACACACGCTGTCTCTCTCAAGCCTGATCTACCCATAAGCAGGAATGCAGTACTACCCTCAGCAGCCTAATTGCTGGAGAAAAACAATATGGCAAATAGGACTATCCAACTTCACCCAGGGAGGACGCCAACAGGAGCCTAAGTCCTCTCGCGGTGACAAGCTCCCGGGCTCTGTGGAACCAGAAACGGGCTGCTGCAGGGGGAGAGAGCTGAGCAGGCCGGCCCCGGACTCAGTTCCCTAGCAAGAGCCTCCGTGAGGCCGCGTCTACGAGCTGCACCTGAGACAGACGGAGTCGTGCCTACGCACAGCCTCGGGAGACACACGGAAAGTGCCACGGGGCACATCAGCAGCGCCCACAGGCAGGGCAGGAGGCGGCTAAGCCTCTAGCCAGCAAACAGTGCCGCAGCACTGCAGTGAGTGCCCTTTCACAAGGAGCCAGCAACCTGCAATCACGTGCTTCCCCCAATCCAAGCCAGGGCGGAGGGTCTCTGCCCACCCAGCCTCCTGGAAGCGCTGCCCCGGCCTGGGGAGTAAGGCGCTCTGAAAGAGCACGCTTGTATTACCTTGAGGAAAAATGGAGAACTCTGCTTTCTTATTGACTGAAGAAAGCTACCGGTCAGTCCAAAGCATTGGATTTAACTCTGCTTGATGTCCACTTTCATCCCACTAACGTAAATAAAGGGTGGGCAGCTCAAGCATTGAATAAAAATGACCTTTAACAAGGTAAGCAGGCTGAAATATTGAAAAGAGGGTGCCCCGTGGAGGTGTGTGACGCCACACAAAGCCTGGCTCACCACTAAAGGCATGGGCTTTTAGGCCGTCACTGCTGAGGCCCGCCCCTTAGAAAATCACAGGGAGACCTGAGGACCCCACATGCCATCACCACTAGAACAAACCCCAAAAGGCTGTGGTACCCAACCCCTTCTCCTCGCTCCCCTGCCAGAAGCCTGACCACCCTCATCTTGTGCCCAGTCCTCAGGGACAGTCTCCTGGCTGGTCTTCCTGCTATCACCCCCACTCCACATCCCACTGAGTAACAAAGGATGCTGCTGAAAATGTCAGGTCACACCATCCATCCCCTGTGGCTTCCCGAGACACTGACGAGAAAACGCACTCCTGAGCAGGCTTCAGGTGCGTGCCCAGCTGCTCCCTGCTCTCTGGCTCCTCACTGGCAGCGGGTGCTCTCTCGCCAGGCCCAGCCACTCTGCAGCCATCTCAGGGCCTTTGTACCACTGCTCTTTCCAACTGGAATCCCCTTTCTCCCAAACTTCCCAAGGCTCCCACGGTGTTCCACCCAAGGTCTTAGTTCACAGGCAACAAGCTTCTTTACCACTGCCCTACCCAAAGCAGCAGCTCCTCCACGGTGCCAGCCCCGCTCCAGCCTGGCTCTCACCCAGTTCAAGGTGAGTCCCTGGGAAGTCTCCTCAGGACTGAGCATGGCACCTTCAGTCCTACACAGACGGCACAGAGGACTGGGAAGCTCTTTGTGGCTGAATGGAGGTGCCGGTGGCGGAGGCGCTCCCTGGTGCCCTGCATGTGAGCCCTCCTCTCCGTCCATTCTCCAGTTTTGTGCCATTGGCAGGGCCAGGGCTCATCCTGGGGGTCTGTGTGGACAGATAATGCCATGGGTGCCTGCCTGGGTTTGTCATCAGCCTCTCCCATTTGTTTCCTTCACCGGGCAATGCTGTAGCCTGGCACCTCAAAGGCCAACCAGTCAGGACCTCAGGACCCCCACCTGTCTGAGTGGAAAAAAGCACAGAGAGGAAGGGCCAGAAGTAACTCCGCTGGAAGGGACAGGGAAGACAGGCACACTTGGTGAAGGAAGACTGCACAGAGGTGACGGGAAGAGAGGGTGGTGAAGGCTGAGGAGGGAGAAGGAGCAGAGCCCTCTATGCAGAAAGAAGAGCATGTGCACACACACAGAGAAGAAAACACACAGAGAAGAGTGTGAGTGCGCAGATCCATACACACGGAGAAGAGTGTAAGTGCGCAGATCCACACACACAGAAAAGTGTAAGTGCACAGATCCACACACAGAGCTCACGTACACAGAGAACACATATGCTCACACAGAAAAGAGCATGTGTACACACACACATGAAAAGAATATGCGCACATATACACACACGCAGGAAAGAGCCCACGTATACAGAGAGCCACATGCGCACATACACAAAAAGAACACACATGCACAAGAGCACACACACCAAACAGCACGCACCCACACACAGCCACGGGCCGGGAAACAGCTCAGGGTCTACCTGGGAACTCCACGTGGCTGAGAAATGGAGCGAGCAGCCTTTCGTTAGTGACTTGACTCGTAGGTGGAGAGCTGCTGCTTTTCTCCCTGAAAAGCCTTCCTGTTTCCTAGCCACAAGCCAAGGATGTGGGCTGGAAAGGCCCTGCCAGATGAAACACACGGTGCGTGCTCCCGCGTCTGCCATGGGTGCCGAGCCCCTGCTACTGAGAGGAGGCCCGAGCGTGTGCTTCCTGCTCGGGGATGTGCTGCCCGCAAGCTGTGTCCAGGCCTACCGTCCCCCACTGCAGATGGCCGGCGCCCCGGCAGCTCAGCTGTCCTGAGTGCACACCAGCCTCGCAAAGAAATCACTGCCACAAACCAACAAACCACGCAGAGCCGTGGCAGCCCCTCCCCGACAGTTATTCTGGGCAGGCTCCCCTCCTTCGTGTAATTATGGATCTAAACTCAGCTTCTGGCTGCTTGTCCCCCTATAACAATAGCTATTAATTGAGACAGTAAGAAAACATGTATGACTTCATTTTTCTGGGCAGCAGCGGGGAAGAAAAGGGAAATAACTTGCGTGAGCTTCCTGCGGCCGCCCTTCCTCCCATCACTGCTGTGCTGGGGACACACCAACAACCAAGACGGCTCCACCCTCAACTAAGCCAAACACAGGTCTCAGGTCCCAGGTCCCAGGTCCCCCACACGTAGCCGAAGGCTAATGTGAGCCCCACCTACCTGCAATTCACCCTAGCTCGACTCACCCTAGCTGCGGGACCTCCCAGCACCCACCAGAAAAGTGCAAACGGAGCAGCCATCCCAGCAACACGGCGGACAGGAACCTCTGTTAAAATGCTACCGCAGATCAGCCTCATCTAGACTCTGAGGAAGAAAATCCCCACCACCTAGGATCACGGAAAAAAGATTCCATAAGCAGAGAATGCCTGCGGACATTGGAAGGTCACAACCCCAGAAGGATGGAGAAGGACCTCTGATTCCTGCCTACCCACAGGTTAGGGAACAGCCTGCAGGAAACCAGCAAGGCAGGGGGAAGCTCGGTCCCCAGGTTCAGGACGTCCCTGGCCATGCCCCGGAGGCTCCCTTGGCCCCAACCTCTGGGACCTCTGGCCCTCAAGTGTCCACCTTGAGAGACCTGCTCAGCTCAGTCCCCAGAGGCCCTGCCTGCCCCCGGCCTGCCAGTTGACTGCAGGATCCCCTTCTGGCTCCTGAGGCTGGCTGCAGGGGCTGGCAGCTAAGGGTGCTGGCCCAGGGGATGACAGCTCAGGACACCCTGCACAGGCGCGAATCAATCCGCTGCTTTACCAACTTGCTCACTAAAGGCTCTCAGCAGAGGCGACAGTCACAGACCCCGAGCTCCTCTTCATGCCGGCGAGCTGTGAGGCCAGCTGACAGGACGACTGTCTCCATCAGAAAGGACACGAGGACTTCTCGAGGCCTGGAGTTCCCTTTCCTTGCGACTGCTGTTGTTTTCACTGACTCGCCCCTTTTATCTTCTGTCTTAAATCACTTCATATGAGTTATACTGGTGTTTTGAAATGGCAAAAACTAGTTCTAATCTCAAAGTAATTTAGTATCATTTTAAAAACTCTGTCCCAAATCACCTAATTTGCACTGTGACATCTGAGCGTTCCCACTGTCCTCCTCTGAAAGCCACAGAGGCTTTAAAACATCTTCTCATCCTAATACTCATCAGCAGGCAAGCCAGGAAAGCCCTCATGGCTGAGAGCGCATTCAGATGGTATCGCCGAGGGGTACCCTGAAAGTACCTTGCCGTGTGATTTTCACCATAATGAGCTCGCCACACATCAGACATCACTGAAATCCTGTTGTAAGAAGACGAGGTCCCATCCCCAACACCAAGGGACACACGCTGTGGGACTTCCAAGCCCTGCATCAAATAATCGGACCCTTTGTGTTTTTGTTTTTTCCAAAAACTGCGTGGAGCCAGTTCTAAGCTTTTGCTCTCAGAACGGTAAATATATATATATATTTATACATGTATATATTTCCACACACACACACACACATACGTACATATATATATGACAGATTTCATATCATTTTTTGCAAATAGGTATTGTCAAAGTCTAGAGGGTGGCACTTGAAAGGGGTAAAGTTAAGCGTGCCACTTCCTTTGAAGGTGCGTCCATGGGCAGCGAGGCCCTGGGCAGCTGCCCAGCAAGCTCTGAGCAACCGATGCTTTCCCCGGTTTGCTGGGAGTTCCTGCCACCCCTCGATCCCAGCCACTATCCAGTGCCTCCACTGCTGCGTTAGACAGTCTCCACTAGAAAAGAAGTCGGGTAAGACTCTCCTAAAGGAAATTCCTTTCCTCTTCCCACCGCTGAGGCTGCCTCGCAGCAGTGGCCCGGCCCAGAGGAAACAGGTTCCTGTGTGCTGCCGCTGCTTACCCTGCTGGGGCAGCACAGGGAAGACCCGGCAGCTGCAGTCCACTGAGGGGGCCTCTCCGTCTCCCCATTCCCCTGGGACAG
The DNA here is from genome assembly GCA_963574225.1 of Lagothrix lagotricha. Taxonomy (NCBI): domain Eukaryota; kingdom Metazoa; phylum Chordata; class Mammalia; order Primates; family Atelidae; genus Lagothrix; species Lagothrix lagotricha. The sequence continues at coordinate 107,873 of CAUYNB010035731.1, read as the reverse complement.
GGCCCGATTCCTCAAACTCCCTCAGGACACCGCTGGACCCCCTAGACTCGGCCTCAGGGCAGTGACCAGAGGCAAGGGCTAGGTTGGAAGTCCACTGAAGCGAACCAGGAAGAGCCAACAGGTCCCCAAATTCAAGCAGCAAAAGCCAGAGGTATTGAGCCAAGAATCTCCAAAAAGAAGCCTAGCCAGCCAGAGCAGCCATCACGGCGGGGAGGGCAACAGGCTGGCTCAATGCAGGGAGAGGTCCCAGTCCACAGCGTTCCTGATTGCAGCCACCCCTGCAGGCTGACCTTGCTCTGCTACCATCCTGTGGGTTCTCAAAGGGGAGCCCCTTCACCTGCAGCCTGGGACGCCTGTGCCATTGCACTTCACCTCGGCCCTTAGCCCCAGGCGCCCACCAGGCCGAGGTCTGTGCACCCTGCAGGGCATGAGGCTAGGCTGCAAAGTCCCCTGAGGAAAAGACCCACAGAGACACCAAGTGTACCAGAGAGGGGTCCACGGCCCAATCAAGCCAGGAAATAAAGACATCACAGAGCAGGGAAGTGAGGCGGCCCCAGCAATTTGGCATTGCCCTCCAGATCCACGTGCCCCATTTGCTGCCCCTCCTCGGGCTGTCTTCTCCAGTTCTTTCAAACACCCTGGAATGGAGTCAGCAAGACACACACTGTGCTTTCACTCGCAAGTGCACATCATCTCTCTGCGTTTCACGCCCACCTGTCTCCAGCCCTCACTCCAACAGAGCGCTGCTGAGGACAGAGACATCCGAGTCTCCGGGTCACCCACGTGCCCACCTGGTGTCTGCTGGTGTTCTTCAGGGAATCACAACCCTTACAATTTTGTGTGTCAAAAATCCAGATGTTTTCCTTGCAGTTACTGCAGGAGAGCGGAAAACAATGTGCCCACCCACACAGGACTCTTACCGGAGGCGAAGAGTCAGCTCAGTGGAAGGGCTGCTTTAGCAACCAGCAGACATGACGGGGCCCTGTCCCAGGACAGCGACTCCCATTCCAATGAGCCAGCTGTCCTGAAGTAGTGATATTATCTAGCAAAGGGCCATAAAGGAAGGATGCCCTAATATGTGGCTGTGTTTAATGAAAACACAGAATAATCTGAAATGCTTCAAACAGGAAATACCCACCGGATATTATCAGCTACTGAAGTTCTGGTCACATTCTCGATACTCACGTCTTTGTTGGAGGGTGGGAATTCATTAAAAGTAGTACAAACTTTAAACTCTTCCCAAAGTATCCTTTCTGCAAGTCAGTTAATACTCAGCAGTAATAAAAACGGTTGCTACTACTGGTTACAGGGCTGAAGAAATTTACAAACGAGAGGCATTGCCTGTTTGAATGCCCAACTTCAGAAACATAAGCGCCATAACACACATGCCAATTCAGAAGGAAAAGGTTCTCCCTAAAAGCCTCAGCAGCACTCTCCCACAGAACTCCCGGGAGGGGCCTGAGGTCCCCTGCTAGAGAGTTCTGTCTTCATGATGTCCACCTAACCAACGCCCCGCATGCCTCCGAGGCAGACCAGAGCACCAGCAGTTCAGCACACACAAGGGAGCTGAGGGATTGTGTATACTAAAAAAGGAAACATATTGAAACTGAAAACGTTGCTGTGCTCACATCAACTTATAAAAAATCTGATTTCAGAAATTTTAAAATATCGTAATTCTACCACACGCATCAGCAACGTGACTTCACAGCATATAAAGCTCCATGGCGATAATTTCTGTGAGAAGAGAAACAAAATACCGAATTCTACTGAGATGACCTGTGGGATATACAGCTCTCCAATCCAGTAGGCTCAGAAAGAAGAAATTATTTACAACTCAAGTTTCTGCAACATGATTCAGCAACATTCCCCCCATATGAATTGTAACACCAGATGAATGAAACCAAAATCAAACTGTAGAAATCTAGAACATGGGTTAAAAGACAACCCTGTATCATATAAAATACACACTGAGTACACCAAAACTACTGACTGTATGTTTACAACCTAATTAATAGGTAGAACCCTCTGACAACAAGCAGTAAAGCCACATTTGGTGTGTGAATCACTCAACATTCACCTCAGTCAATTACATTAATTTACAGCCCGTGTTCTGTGCCCATGTCAGGTGTCTCAATGGGGTAGCAAAACACAGAGGTTTCATTACATCCAAAGTAGTAAGTACTGAAAATAAACAATACTTTCTCACAAAGCGTCCCAGGGTCACTATTACCAGAGAAAACAACGCAACTGAGAGTATTACACATCAGAGCATAACTGTCAGAACAATCAGAAAGCCCTTTCCAAATTAAAGAGAAGCCTGGTTCCACGTCCGGCAGCGCGGCACATCATGTTACCAAACCTGATCCTGCAGTGTGGCCTGGCACGCTAGGGCCCAACAAGCTTCCTCCTGAAATTCACTTTTAAAAATCCATCATGACCAATTAGGATTTATTTCAGGAATATATAGTTGGGTCATTTTGGCTTTGGGAAAATCTAATAAAATTCACTACGTTAACTGTAAGGCCAGCTGCCTCACCGGGAGCTCGGACACGCCCATCCCTCTCCGCGTCTGGAAACTAGGCCACTCCACACTTGACATCAAGCCCTGCACTCAGCATCTAGCTGTGCCCCATGGCTTCCCCAACGCCCACTTCTGCACTCCACACAAGAATCTGCACTCAACACCCACCTCTGCACTTGGCACCTGCCTCTACACTCGGCACCTAGCTCTGCACACAGCCCTCATGACAGCCCCGGCTGATGCAACCCTGGCCGGATCTTGTATTAGGAAAAACCCGCCCCACAACCTACCCACCAATAACAGCCCGTCCCGTCTCCATCCCACTCCCCCGCAGCCAATTAGAACACCCAGCACTCCTTGCTCTCCTAAAGCTATAAAAACCCCTCGTTCCGGGAAGCCAGCGTGACTTCTCTGGCTCCCCTTTCCCAGACAGTAGGATCTCGCCCGGGAACTTAATAAATTGGCATTTAATTTTCCTAGGCTGGTCTCAGTTTCCTCATTTTAACCTCGGCAATAACCCTTACAGCCACTGTGCTGGGCCTAAAGCACGTTCTTAAGAGAATATCAAAATGCTTTTCCACAGATACAACGCATTGTCTCATCTAGGACAACAGGGAGATGGAAACTTAGAGACGTTAAATACTAGACTGAGATACCCAGAAGTTCAGCTGCCAACCAGGCAAGGCATCTGAGAAGGGTGTTCCATGATCTGGCTCCTGTCAGTTACAGATAGTTCATCCAACTTGTGTTGTATCTGTGTTACTTTGTCAAGTGAAACGGCACACTTTCTTGGTCACAGTCTTTTTTTTTTTTTTTTTGAGACAGTCTTACTCTGTCATCCAGGCTGGCGTGCAGTGGCGAAATCACAGCTCACTGAAACCTCGACCTCCCAGGCTCAGCTGACCCTCCCACCTCAGCCTCCCAGGTAGCTGGGACTACAGGCATGTGCCACTATGCCCAGTGAGTTTTTGTATTTTTGTTTTGTTTTTTTTGTTTTTGTTTTGAGTTAGAGTCTCACTCTTGCCCAGGCTGGAGTGCAGTGGCGTGATCTCGACTCACTGTAACCTCTGCCGCCCAGGTTCAAGTGATTCTCCTGCCTCAGCCTCTTGAGTAGCTGGGATTACAGGCACCTGCCACCATGCCCAGCTAATTTTTGTAGTTTTAGTAGAGACAGGGTTTCACCATGTTGGCCATGATGGTCTCGATATCTTGACCTCGTGATCCACCCACCTCAGTCTCCCAAAGTGCTGGGATTACAGGCATGAATCACCTCACCTGGCCGTTAAACTGACCTTTTTGAGTATTTCATCCTATTGTGGTCTCTGACCTTTTTCTTTTTTTTTTTCAGACAGGGTCTCACTCTGTCACCCAAGCTGGAGTGCAGAGGCATGATCATGGCTCACTGCAGCCTCGAACTCCAGGGCTCAAGTCATACTCCCACCTCTACAGGCATGTGTCAACTTGCCTGGCAATTTTTTTTGTATTTTGAGGAGATGGGGTCTCACTATGTTGTCCAGTCTGGTCTTGAACTCCTGGGCTCAATCGACCCTGCCTTGTCAGCCTCCCAAAGTGCTGGGATTACAGGTGTGAGCCACCACACCTGGCCCCTGACTTTTTTTTTAAATGCAATTGTGAATGAATTCAGGAGATTCCCAAAAACTTACCATGAATTATTAAAAGCATGAAAAATCAGTCCTGTGAAGAAAGTCATAACGATTGGAAGAAAGAAAAGACTAAGGGATGGCCAAATGCTTCCCTTCAGAATTACAAGTAGATTCCATTTTTGGAAATGCGCTGTCTGCAGAAGACAGAATAAGACAACATTCTTAAGCACCAAGCGAGACCATTCTTATAGCAATATGGTACACTCACAACTGCATTCTTGATGTCTAAAACATCTCGATCGTCTTTCCTATGATTTAGAATCTGACAGCCCTGAGTTTGAATCTTGGCTCCAGGGGTTTGAGGAATTTGATCAGATGTGGAGGATGGAGATTCTTGCAAAGCAGATGTAGCTAGATTTTTGCAAAAATTGGGAGATAGATACGAAGACAGACGTGCAAGTCCAAAGGGTAGATTTAGTTCGGAAAGCAGCTCAGAGGAGCCCGTGTAACTTTTGCCAAGTAATTAATTTAATCTCGGGGAGGTTTTCTACTAACTGGGAATAATAATACTCACCCTACCAGTTTTTGTAGAGTTTAAATAAGATCACTTGTTCCTGGCTTTTAGTAATGGAAATGAAAGCTGATTTCCTCATCCACCTCCTACGTTACTCCCCTCAGGGTTGGCCAATCAGCTTGAAGAAACTGTGATCACAGAAAGACAAATACCTCCTGTTCTCACTTAGAGGTGGGAGCTGAATAATGTGTACACATGGACATAGAGAGTGGTGACAACAGAGACTCAGAAGGCTGAGAGAGTGGGAGAAAGGTGGGTAGTGAGAGATGACTTAATGGATACAATGTATGATACCCTGAAAGCCTGACTTCACCTCTGCCTAACAAAGTTACACTCAAACTCCATAAATTCATACTTTTTTGGGGGGGGCGGGGATGAGGACTGTCTCACTCTGATGCCCAGGCTGGAGTGCAATGGCGTGGTCTTGGCTCACTGCAACCTCTGTCTCCCAGGTTCAAGTGATTCTCTTGCCTAAGCCTACCGAGTAGCTGGGATTACAGGCACCCACCACCACACCAGGCTCATTTTTTTATTTTTAGTAGAGACAGGGTTTCACCACATTGGCCGGGCTAGTCTCAAACTCCTGACCTCAGGTGATCCACCTGCCTTAGCCTCCCAAAGTGCTGGGATTACAGGCATGAATCACCATGCCCAGCCTCCATAAATTCATACTAATAAAATTTCTCTACGTTTAACAATAAAAAAGGAAATTCTGATCCAGAAATTTCATTAAACATTTTATTTCTGCATTATACATACATAAAATAATCATTCAGTGCAAAGAATATTATATTCTAAATGAAATTAATCTGCAAATGATACATCTAGAGAGAACATGAAACTTGTTCCAGAGCAATCATTTTAAGCAAAAATAAAAATAAAGAAGGTTTAAAGTTAGGTAAGGGAGGCACTTTGGTGAATATGTAGTGATCTGTTCACCCACAGGTTCAATAAAACAGTTAAGTGGGTCAGCAATTTGGCTAATTCACACTGATGATTGCCTGGAGAATGAAGGTTGAAGAGTTCCATTTAGATAAAGAAACAAACTCTTCCTTTGAGACAACTTGAACATAAAGACTGCACCACACATTTTTGAGTAATAGAAATAGCAAAGATGTATGTATCTCTTGTCCTTATCTTTTAAGGAAAGCTGAGCAAATGGTACAACCTTGAGGGATACAGTAAGTGTCAATGAACCACATTGTTTCCAAAATGACCTGGGAACAAGAGTCAGTGTCTGCAGCAGAGCTCTTCAAAGCCTGGGAGAAACAGCCGACTATCAAAATCACACCCAAGACAAGAGTTGATTAGTTTCTTTTACGTCCCTGATGTTGTTCATGCAGAATTCACTCCTTGAGGTCAAAAAGTCCATCGAACTTCTGTAGAAATTCCAAAGCATTTGATAGATTCTCAGCATTGCAAAATGAGAACATTCTAGTTTAAGGCTCCAACTCAAAGTGCGCCTCTGTGAAGTACTCTTGATTTAAAAAAAAAAAACTGGTGCTTCTGAGAAGACACTCACCTTGACCAAACTTTAGTGCGACTCCTCTAAGCCTTTGGATTTGTGTGTCTATCTTTGCATCACCTAATTTTAGCAAAAATTCTGCTATATCACTTTAGCAAGAATCCCTCCATATCTGATTAAATTTCTCATGCCCACCTCCATCCCCAGGTGGTGTCTGATCCTGAGCCTGCCTTGAAGGAAGGATTCTGTCAAATTGGTTAAGCCACAATCCCCCTACTTCCTCCTAGGAATTTTCCACCCCCAACTTCCAACCTACGCCTTGGCTATGAATCCCCCCCACGCTGTGTTCAGAACGGAACCCCATTCTATACTGAAGTCTTTTCCCCTATTGCAATAGTCCTAATTAAAATCTGTTTCAGCCAGGCATGGTGGCTCATGCCTATAACCCCAGCACTTTGGGAGGCTTGGTGGGCAAATCATGCCTGGCTGAGAATCACTTCTATGTGTTGGAAACACTTCAGGTACTCTCTTCTATCTGCTTTGAAATACACTATACACTGTCGCTGGCTATAGTTGCCCTGCTCAGCTATCAAACATTAGAACTTGTTTCTTCTACCTAACTGCATGTTCCTACTCATTCACCAACCTCTCTTCCTCCCCCTCCCACCCACACCTCCTTCTCAGCCTCTGGTATCTATGATTCTGAGCCACACAGTCATCCCTTTTTGTATCTGCCTCTTTGTAAGCCTTTCCCTTACAGCCTCCATCAGCCCATTGTCCCAACAGCTGGCAAGCAGATTCCTTCGTTTCTGTTTGAACATCTGCTCCTCTAACCACCCCACAGGCCTTCGCACTTACCCACCCCCCAGTATTCCACCTGGGGCCTCAAGCTTACATCCCAGAGCACCACAATTCCTCCTCACTTCAGCCTCCACCTCCCGCTACCCACCTAACAAGGTAAAGTACACAAGCCATCGCTGATTTCAACATAACCATCAGATTTGGCGGAACTTAATTTTTTCTTCTGAATGAGACAATAGGCTACGTATTTATTTATTTAGAGACAGGGTCTTGCTCTGTTGCCCAGGCTGGAGTGCAGTGGAGCAATCATAAGTCACTGCAGCCTTGAGCTCCCGGGCTCAAGTGATCCTCCCCACTCAGCCTCCCAAATAGCTAGGACCACAGGTGTGCACCATCATGCCCAGCTAATTTTTATTGTTTTAGAGATAGGGGTCTCACTATGTTGCCCAGACTGATGCTTCTTTGTTTAGTAGGTCTTTAAGAGCTGTACAAATGTCAGACATGGTTTGCAGTTCAGGTGAGCCACTAGCTCTGCTGGGGCCTCCGGCTCTTTGGGACAGAACTGGCCTGTGGCCAAGCCAATGAGCTCAACACAGGACAGGCTGCTTGGTTCTCAGGCACTGCCTGGCCCCAGGTGGAAGACTGGGGATGGGCACAGCCCCAGAAGCCACTCAACCAGTGGAAACAGCGAGGCTTGTGGTAAGGTGAGAGGGACTGCCAGTACTTAGTACATCTAAAGACCCTTCAGTTGTTTTCCTTCAAACATCTTCCAAAGGGAAATATCTTAGAAAAACCTGAGCACATTCAAAGAACAAAGATGTGAGAGGGGCTGGAAAATAGGACCCATGAGGAATGGGGAAAAGAAGCTATGATTCTTAGTCGGAGGAAGAGAAAGCCTAGGGCCACTTACCAATGGCCTGCAAGGTTTAAAGCGATATTCCTCGGAGAATGGAGACCAGCTGTTCACCGTCTCCAGCGAGGACAGAACAAAAGGAAATGAGCTTCGGCTTCCACACGGGTGATTTAAGCTGGAAAATAATCTCTGCCAATGAGGATATCAGACTTGGGATAAGTTATCAAGGGAGATCAGGGGCTCTCCTCTGGAGTTCTTCAAAAGGCAAAGAGGCCCGTTTTCCTGGGCGGGTCAGGTGCGATCCGGCGGCAGGCAGAGGGGAGGAGAGGAGGGCTGGGGGAGGCTCTGGCTCCTCTCCAGCCTGGGAGTCCACGACTTTGTTTTTCAAATAGTCTCCGCTTTTGTCCTTGTGGTCTCTCCAGCAGCATAATCGTTTTTTTGGACTCTGGCATTTGCAGGATTGAGGCAGGGGAGAGGTGAAAGCAAAGGCATGTGAGGAATGAGAAAAAGGAAGAGAAATTGATTAATTTTCCATGGGCGAGTCGGGGAGAAACTGCAAATAACTAAGCGCAGGCCCTTAGTAACTGTCCGTTTCTAAAGTAAGAATCTCTCACTTTCTCATATGAAAATTAGCTTCCATATATATATGTACACTAATTGGTTCTTATCTTCCTTTCGTGCTGGGTTTCCTGGCCTCCTTTTGAATCCTTTGTACATTCCCTTTACACCTTCAATATTAGCCTGTTTCAGTTTCCTGTACAACAAAAGCCGAAGACAGATTCTATTTATTGAATCCAACACTTCACAAAACCAAAGCCCAAACCTTTGGCATAACATTACCATTCTATGAAACGCAAACCCAACCCCTGATTCGTATATATTTTTCCCATTTTTAATCCTTTAAGGCCTTTGGCGTCCTTTATTAAGCCCGATGCTAACAGCTGACTCCTATGACCCCAGAGCCAGTGTCTTTGAAGTACATGGGCACTCAGGGACAGCCACGCCCACTGAGCTGAAACCCCCAGGAACGTCCCCCCACCCTATCCCCACCTCCCCGTGGGTGGCTGCACTCCGGTGTGGGAGAGTGACATTGTCCATCTCTGCATCTGCTCCCACATGGGTTTTGGCTGCTCCGGCTCAGAGACAGCCCTGAGAATGACAAAAAGGAAGGGATGCTTGTCTTGTATCTCCTCCAGCGCCTGGGAATTGCCCGGGGGTGGCCCAGCCTCAGGAGGGGCGGCAGCGATGGCTAGCACTAGGATGTGAGCCCCACTAGAGCTGAGCCTCATCTGCCTGCTCACCATGTGTATCTCCTGTGCCTAGGACAGTGCCTAGCACGTGTTGGAGAGCCATCAGTAGTCAGAGGAAAATGCCAGGGCAGGAAAGGGCTTGGAGACCTTCCATTCCCACATCTTTTTTTTTTTTTTTTTTTTTTTTGGAGATAGGGTTTCACTCTCTCTTGCCCAGGCTGGAGTGTAGTGGTGTGTTTGTGGCTCACTGCAGCCTTGACCTTCAGGCTCACGCGATCCTCCCACCTCAGCCTCCTGAGTTAGCTGGGACTACAGGCAGGTGCCACTACACCCCACTAATTTTTTTTTTAGAGACAGGGTCTCGCTATGTTGCCCAGGGTGGTCCGAAACTCCTGGGCTCCAAGAATCCTCCCACTTCGGCCTCCTGAAGTTCTGGACTTACAGACATGAGCCAACATGCCTGGCCCATTCTCACCTCTTGTTGCAGACAGAGGAGGTTCCAGGCCTTTCTAGGGAATTGTGTCTCTCAAAGACCTATCTGTACCCCTGGGAAGAAAGATATCATCTGATCAATCAGTCCATGCTAAAATGTTAATGGTACTAACGGGTTAATTCATTCTCTCTTGCCTCGGGTGCCTGCAGTGCTTTCTCTGTCTCTCTCTCTCTCTCTCTCTCTCTCTCTCTCTCTCTCTCTCTCTCTCTCTTTCTGCGAGCCTGACCTGGCAAAGGCTCCTCCCTTTGCCTTGCTGGGCAATGGCCATTCATCCCCAGAAGCAGAGCAGAGAGGAGCCTCCTCCGCCTCCACCCCTTGAATTCTGGAGCTGAGGTCAAGCACCAGGCAGCTGGGTTAGAGTTTCACACATCTGCCAAGGACAGATTCTGCTGGCTGCCCCAGGAACCCACATAGCCTTGCCCAAGCAGAGGGAACAAAGAGCTAGCCCTGCAGGAAATGTAGGGAGCAAGACAGTGACTCTCTCAGGGGCCTTAGGGGGCCCTGTCGTCACCCCAGCCTGGGGCTTCGGCACATCTTCACCCTCGGAGCCAGGCTGTGCTGCCCAAGGCTGCCCAGGGTGAGAGAAACAGAGCAAAACCAACCAATGGTTGGTGCTTCTGGCTCCCTAACCTGCTCTGCAGGCCCCAGAAGCTCCAGGGAGCTTTTCAGTTTATTTATTTCTGTTTCATATTTAATTGTTTACATCAAATTTGTTATTCGTGGAGTACAAGTACAATTTTGCTACATTGATACACTCCCTTGTGGTGCAGCCAGGCCTTCAGTGTATCCATCGCCAGAACATACTTTATATCCACCAAGCAACCTCGCATCACCCAGCCCCTCCCACCTTCTTACACTTCCAAGGCTCCAGCGTCTATGATTCGTACTCTATGTCCCTGGGTCCACGTTATCCAGCTCCCACTTATAAGTGAGAACATGCACTATTTGTCTTTCTGTTTCTGAGTTATTTCACTTAAGACGATGGACTCCAGTTCCATCCATGTTGCTTCAAAAGACATTGTTTTATTCTTTTTTATGGCTGAATAGTATTCTGTTGTGTGTATATACTGCATTTTCTTTAGCCTACCTTCTGTTGATAGACATGTTGGTTGAGTCCATGCCTCTGCTATTGTGAACAGAACCACCATAGTGTGGTGGTTCTGTTTTTAGAATCTCCACAGTTTTCAATCAGGAGCTTTTTTTTTTTTTTTTTTTTTTTGACAGAGTTGTACTCTGTCACCCAGGCTGGAGTGTAGTGGTGCCATCTGGGCTCACTGCAACCTCTGCCTCAGCCTCCCGAGTAGCTGGGACTACAGGCCCCCACCTCCATGCCCAGCTAATTTTCGTATTCTTAGTACAGACAGGGTTTCACTATGTTGGCCAGGCTGGTCTCGAAATCCTGACCTCAGGTGATCCACCCACCTCCACCTCCCAAAGTACTGAGACTATAGGCATGAGTCACCATGCCCAGCCCAACCAGCAGCTTTTTGTTATTATTATTATTATCATTATTTTCTGAGACAGAGTCTGGCTCTGTTGCCCAGGCTAGAGTGCAGTAGCTTGATCTTGGCTCACTGCAACCTCCATCTCCCAGGTTCAAGCAATTCTCCTGCCTCAGCCTCCCAGGTAGCTGGGATTACAGTAACACACCACCACGGCCAGCTAAGTTTTGTATTCTTAGTAGAGACGGGGTTCCACCATGTTGGCCAGGCTGGTCTCAAACTCTTGACCTTGTGATATGCCTGCCTTGGCCTCCCAAAGTGTTGGGATTATAGGCATGAGCTACTGCACCCGGCCCCTGGAGCTTTTTAAAAGTAGATCCACTGTGTCCTGGCCCAAATCTACAAGCTGCATCAGAGTCTCAAAGGCTAGGCCCCAGAATCAGTGTTTGTAAGAATGCTGTGAGTGGCCGGGCACAGTGGCTCACACCTGTAATCTCAGCACTTTGGGAGACTGAGGTGGGTGGATCACAAGGTTAGGAGTTCAAGACCAGCCTGACCAACATGGTGAAACCCCGTCTCTATTAAAAACACAAAAACTAGCTGGTTGTGGTGGCAAGTGCCTGTAATCCCAGCTACTTGGGAGGCTGAGGCAGGAGAATGCTTGAACCTAGGAGGCAGAGGTTGCAGTGAGCCAAGATCACACTACTGCACTCCAGTCTGGGCGACAGAGTGAGACTCTGTCTCAAAAAAAAAGAATGCTGTGATTCCGACACACAACCCAGTTTAGGAATAACAGCCCCTGTAGGCTGACTGACTCCCCTTTCCTCTTTTTTTTCTACGACTCTTTTTATCCGTTGAGGGGCCTCGGTTCATCAAGTTACACCAATTGACTGTCAGCATCACTGAGATTTTTCTTCCACATCCAGGACTAATTTAACTCCGTGCTTCTCTGGGTCACACAGGAGTGGACATTCTAAAGCCAGCATCTCCACTGAGTAGCTCACTCCCTGATGACAGGAGTTTGACTTCTCCTTGTTTATGCGTTAGTAGATGAAAGTCAGGTGCAAACACTTACTTCTTCAAGCCAACAAATCCTAGAGCACTCCCTCCATCTCAGAGGAGATCAGCAGACATGTGTGTGCCACGTTTCTTCATCTCAAGAGCTGTACATTATGGTGGGAAACCAGGCTTGCAAATGGCTATGCAGGAAGAGAAGGCTGTGTGAGTGTCGGCCCCTGGGTGGAGGCTGTCTTTGTTGAAGCCGTGCTCTCCGGGGTAGTGCCTGACAAAAGCCGGAAAGTGAGTCTCCTACTGCATGCACCTGCAGGCTCTGGCCCCAATCATGTTCCAGGTGAGAGGATATTTAGGGATTCCTGGGTTTAGTTTCTCTGTTTTCCGTTTGGCTCACTCTGGCCCTGCCCTCTCCAAAGCAGAGGACTGATACGATGGGATTAAGACCTTATGTTCAAGCTCCAGTCAGGGAAGCTGAGTCTCCATCTCCTTCGAGGCCAAGGCATTGCCCTGACACCTACCCTTGCCTCCAGTTCTTAAGGATTAGGGCTGCAGCTCTCTTGCCCACTCTCCTGCCCCTGAATCCTTCCTGGCAGCCTCTAACCACACTGCTAGACCTCATCTCTGGCTTGCTGCCAGTTTCCTCTGGCACTATCCTCCCTAGCTGGCTGCAAACCCCCCTGTTGCTTCTGGGTGTTTTACAGATGGGTTCTTGCTCTGTTGCGCTCATAGCTCACTGCAGCATCAGACTCCTGAGCTTGACACTCCTCCCACCTCAGCCTCCTAAAGAGCTGGGACTATAAGTGCCTGCCACCACATCTGAGTTATTTTTTTTTTTTTTTTTTTTTTTGTAAGAGATAGGGTCTCACTAGGTTACCCAGGCTGCTCTCAAGCTCCTGGCCTCAAGGGATCCTCCCACTTCTGCTCTTCAAAGTGCTGGGGTTACAGGCAAGAGCCCCGGTGCCCAATCGCCACTTGTTTTCTCCTGCTCAGTCTCCCTGATCCTAGGCATCTGCCCTTGGAAATGTCGCTGTCCTCAGCTGCCCCAGCTCCTGATCCCACGCTCTGCCTGCTTCATTTCCTGCTCTTCCCTTCATCCATCCTTCTCCCATCCCTCAACCTTCACCTCCCCCAGCCATTCTACCTCTAATGTGTCATTTGATAATATGAATCACAATTTGCAAGGACCAAGAGAGGATTTCATGTGTAAAGGATTCACTGTTTTCTTTAACTATTATTGCTTTTAACCAATGATGCCTCCTGACACAATGCTCTTTTAATGTTTTCATCCCTATGAGTGTTCCTTGATACAAACAGCAGTTGTCACTTCCTTTATGGACCTAATGATTAGAGACTGTTCCTTTATAGAAGTTCTCAGACTTTACTATGCCTCATAATTGCCTGGGATACTGTGTGTGTGTGTGCGCGCGCATGTGTGTGCATGCGTTTGAGACAGTTTCACTCTGTTGCCCAGGCTGGAGTGCAGTGGCACGATCTCAGCTCACTGCAACGTTTGCCTCCCGGGATGAAGCAATTCTCTGCCTCAGCCTCCCGAGTAGCTAGGATTACACGTGCCCACCACCACACCCAGCTAATTTCTTTGTATTTTTTGTAGAGACAGGGTTTCACCATCTTGGTCAGGCTGATCTTGAACTCCTGACCTTGTGATCCACCTGCCGCAGCCTTCCAAAGTGCTGGGATTACAGGTGTGAGCCACTGCACCTGGCCAGGAGGCTTTTTAAAAGCACATGGTCTGGGCACCACCTTTAGATATTTCAGTTCAATTGGTCTAAAGTTGGGTTCTGTATCCATATTTTAAAAATACTTCTGGCCGGGCATGGTGGCTCACACCTATAATCCCAGCACTTTGAGAGGCTGAGGTAGGTGAATCACCTGAGTTGAGGAGTTCGACACCAGCCTGGTCAACATGGTGAAACTTTGTCTCTTCTAAAAATACGAAATTAGCCAGGCATGGTGGCATGCACCTGTAATCCCAGATACTCGGGAGAGTGAGGTAGGAGAATCGCTTGAACCTGGGAGGCTGAGGTTGCAGTGAGCTGAGATCATGCCACTGCACTCCAGCCTGAAAGACAGAGTGAGATTCCATCTCAAAAAAAAACAGCAACAACAAATTCAGTTCTTAGAAATCTTAATTTAAAGCAGTAGCTCCTAACCACATCTTTTTTTTGGCAAGGCAAAAGATCTTAAAGCCCACGCTTCCCCACTCATTCTCAGTTTGGGGAGGCTAAGGCAGGAGAATTCCTTGAGCCCAGGAATTCAAGACCAGCCTGGGCAACATAGTGATGCCATATCTGTACAAAAAGTAAAAAATGGGCCAGGCGCAGTGGCTTCTGTCTGTAATTCCGCACTTTGGGAGGCTGAGGCAGGCGGCTCACCTGAGGTTGGGAGTTCGAGACCAGCCTGACCAACATGGAGAAGCTCCATCTCTACTAAAAATACAAAATTAGCCGGGCTTGTTGGCACATGCCTGTAATCCCAGCTACTTGGGAGGCTGTTGCAGGAGAATTGCTTGAACCCGGGAGGCTGAGATTGTGGTGAGCCAAGATCACACCATTGCACTCCAGCCTGAGCAACAAGAGCAAAACTTCATCTCAAACAAAATAAAATATAAAAAACAGGCTGGGCACAGTACTTTGGGAAGCTGAGGCAGGCAGATCACTTGAGGCCAAGAGTTCAAGACCAGCCTAACCAATGTGGTAAAACCCTGTCTCTACTAAAAGTACAAAAAGTAGCCAGGCATAGTGGTGGGCACCTGTAGTCCCAGCTACTCGAAGGCTGAGGCAGGAGAATCCCTTGAACTGGAAGGTGGAGGTTGTAATGAGCTGAGATTGTGCCACTGTACTCCAGCCTGGGCAGCAGAGCGAGACTCTGTCTAAAAAATAAAAAACAAAATTAGCCAGTTGTGATGGTGTGTGCCTTTAGTACAAGCTACGCAGGAGGCTGGAGTGGGATCACTGAGCCTGGGAGGTTGACGCTGCAGTGAGCTATGATTGCACCACTGCACTCCAGCCTGGGTTACAGAGCAAGACATTGTCTCAAAAAAATAAGGAAGAATTGAAATGTGAGACACATATGATTTTACATCCCAGAACAATGCTACATATACTTTTTTTTTTTTTTTTGAGACAGAGTCTCACTCTGTTGCCAGACTGGAGTGCAGTGGCATGATCACAGCTCACTGCAATCTCTGCCTCCCGGGTTCAAAAAATATTACTTCATCTGAGTGATGTGCCTAAGAGCTTATAGAGCAGAGACGATCCTAAGCTTAAGCAACTCCTCCAAAGAGACATCTTCCAGAAGTCACAGTAATCACAACAGTTTGGAAAGGAACTATGTTCCTTCTGCTAATTAAAGGGATAACTGGAGGCTGGATGTGGTGCCTCCTGCCTGTAATCCCAGCACTTTGGGAGGCTGAGGTGGGAGGATTGCTTGAGGTCAGGAGTTCAACACCAACCTGGGCAACATAACAAGATGTCAACTCTACAAAAAATGTTTTAAATAGCCAGGCATGGCGGCATGTGCCTGTAGCCCCAACTACTTGGGAGACAAAGACAGGAAGATCACTTGAGCTGAGGAGGTTGAGGCTGCAGTGAGCTATGATTGCACCACTGCACTCCAGCCTGGTCACCAGAGCAAGATCCTGACTCAAAAAAAAAAGAAAAAAAAAGTGGGGGCAGAGAACCAGAGGGACAACTGCAGTCAGTTGCCATCGCTCTGCTTTTACATTTAGCTTTGCCTCTAAGCACATCAGGCAAGCAACTCCTCACATTCTAGGGGACTCATCCTGATTATCCGCTTCATTGCAATAGGGACAGCACCACATCTGAGCCCAATAGGCCCCCTCATACTTCCCAGGTTTCGTTCCCTTTATAAGGAAATCAAGCCCATACTCTCATCACCCACCAGTATTTCACAGATTTTCCAGATCATGATGAATTGCCTAAAACATTGACTTGAAACAAAGCAAAACCAAAACCAGATTCTCAGCGCCTGCTGTTGGATGGTCTGACAAAGCTCTGGAATCACCCTGGGGATTCTGATGATCAGATGAATTTGGGAAATGCTGAAAAGCCCTACAACGTCTAAAGCCAGGGTTTGAGTTTCTCCCCAACCTCCCTCTTTCCTCCTGCTGCTTCTGCAAACAGGCAGGCTAGATTGTTTAGAGAGTCTCACCTGGACCTCAGCACCGTCTAGAGCCAGGTGCTGATCTTGCAGATGGGAAACTGACCACTGCATCCCTACGAAGCGTCAGCAGTCTTCGTGTGTTACCCAAACTTTAAGTTCTCTGGACAGGCTGGACGAGTTGATGAATTCTGAAGGAGAGGTGAGTGGCTTGAATTTTGTGTTGCTAAACACCCCCGGCTTTTACAGTACAGATTAGTACAGGACAGTTCCTGGAGGGGCCGCATTTTGTAAAATAACAATGTACAAGTCTTCCTTGTCTTTTTCTTTCTTTTTCTTTTCTTTATTTTTTTCCGAGATGGAGTCTTGCTCTGTCATCCAGACTGGAGTGCAGTGGCATGATCTCAGCTCACTGCAACCTTCTTCCAGGTTCAAGCATTCTCCTGCCTCATCCTCCTGAGTAGCTGGGACTGCAGGTGCACACCACAAGCCTGGCTAGTGTGTGTGTGTGTGTGTGTGTGTGTGTGTGTATTTTTAGTAGAGACAGGGTTTAACTATGTTGGCCAGGCTGGTCTCGAACTCTTGACCTTAAGTGATCCGCCCGCCTTGGCCTTCCAAAGTGCTGGGATTATAGGCCTGAGTCACTGCACCTGGCCATCTCTTGCCTTTTTCAAGCTATTTTTAAATTTTACGTTATGTATAAAATACACATAATGTAATATACATATGTATTAAATATACGTAACATAATATACATAGGTATAAAATATACATAACGTAAAATTTACCATTTTAACTATTTTTAGATGTATCGTTATGTGGCATGAAGTACATTTCCACTATCACCACTATCCATCTCCAGAAGGTTTTCATCTTCCCCAGCTGAAGCTCTCCCCCCATTAAACACTAACTCCCATTGCCACTCCCCTCCCCCAGCCCCTGGCAACCATCATTCTATTTTCTGTCTCTGCAAACTCAGCTATTCTAGGTACCTCATATAAGTGGAATCATATAGCATTTGTCCTATTGTGACTGGCTTATTTCACTTAGCACACTGTCCTCCAGGTTCATCCATGTTGGGCATGTGAATTTCCTTCCTTTATTAAGGCTGAATCATATTCCGTTGTATGCATATACCACATTTTGCTTATCCACTCATCTGCCAATGGTCATTTGGGTTGTTTCCACCTTTCAGCTATTGTGAATAATGGCTGCTGTGAACATGAGTGTACACATATCTCAAAAAGAACCACCTTGCAGTTCTTTTGGGTATATACCCAAAAAAGGAATGGCTAGATCACATGGTGATTGTGTATTTAATTTTTTTAGGAGCCACCTTCATCTTTTCCACAGCGGCTACACCATTTTGCATTCCCATTAGCAACATGCAAGGATTCCAACTTGTCCCCATCCTCACCAGCACTTATTACTTTCTGGCGTTTTGTTTGTTTGTTTAATATAATAGCCATCTTATCCTAATGGGTGTGAAATTGGTATATCATTGTGTTTTGTGTTTTGTTTTGTTTTGTTTAAAACACAGTCTTGCTCTGTTGTCCAAGCTGGAGTGCAGTGGAGTGATCCAGAAATCCGCCTTTCTCTCTCTCTCCCCAGGCCTGTACCAGTGCTTCGCATATAATTCCCACATTATTTTTATTTTTTGTTTTATCTTCGTTTTTCTTGAGATGAAATCTTGCTCTGTCGCCCAGGCTGGAGTACAGTAGCATGATCTTGGTTCCCTGCAACCTCTGCGCCTACAGATCCAAGTGATTCTCCTGCCTCAGCCTCCCGAGTAGCTGGGATTACAGGTGTGCGCCACCATGCCCAGCTAATTTTTGTATTTTAGTAGAGACGGGGTTTCACCATGTTGCCAGGCTACTCTCAAACTCCTGACCTCAAGTGATCTGGCTATCTCGACCTCCCAAAGTGCTGAGATGATAAGCATGAGCCACCACGCCCAGCTACCATTGTGGTTTTGATTCGCATTTTCCTAACGATTAGTAAAGAGTCTTTCTTTTAGAGAACAAAAAAGGAAAAATATAGCAGCAAAGATTTAGGTTGGAGGAAGGTCCCAGGAAAATGGAAGCAAATGCACAGAATCATACGAGAAGACAGAACATAATGTGGGAGTGCAGGTCTACAAAAGCACATCTTCAAAACATTCTTGAAGGACAAACGTGATATTATCTTTTTTTTTTATTTTTTTATTTTTTTTTTATTTTTAAATAAAGACGGGGTTTCACCATGTTGGTCAGGCTGGTCTTGAACTCCCGACCTCAGGTAATCCACCCGCCTTGGCCTCCAAAGTGCTTGGATTACAGGCGTGAGCCACCACGGCCAGCCAAACGCATTATTATCTTGAACAAAACTAAATGAGGAAGGTACCACTATCTTTAAGGTATAATAAGAAACTGAATTGCCGTAAGTAAGGTCACAACACACATAAGTTATATGTGGAAAATCAAGAAATAACTATGGCAATATCTCTCCAATATTTAAAAAAAGAAAAAGCGAGCTGGGCACGGTGACTGATGCCTGTAATCCCAGCACTTTCAGAGGCCACAGTGGGAGTATCACTTGAGCCCAGGAGTTTCAGACTAGCCTGGGCAACATAGCAAGACCCTGTCTCTACAAAAACATTTTTTGAATAGCTGGACTTGTTGGTGCACACCTGTAGTCCCAACTACTCAGGAGGCTGAGGTGGGAGGAATGCTTAAATCCTTAAACCCAGGAGGTCAAGGCTATGGTGAGCTATGATCATGCCACTGCACTCCAGCCTGCGTGACAGAGCAAGACCCTGTCTCAAATATATATAACACATACACATATATATATATGTATTTATTCATTAACCATTTAAAAAATTCAAAAGAAATTCAATCAGGAGATCATTTTCACAGTGATGAATCAAATTGATAAAAATCTCCTCACAGCCTGCTGGAAGACAGGAACAAAAATTCCTTGTGTTATTTTAAAAAATGTAAACCTTGTATTTTGTCAGCCACATCCCTTGTACAGAGAGTCTACAGGTTTGGTATTAGGCAGGACTCCCCAGGAGAGGAATCAGGATGAGGGATTAGCAATAGGAAATTTGGCATTGGGTAAGGGTATATTTCGGAAAAACGTCAGTGCCTAACTTCCTTCCCCACATGCTCAAGGAGTGTACACCCACAACACAGCCCTAAGCTTTAAGGATATGAACTCGTTTAACTAACCAGATAGGTAAACACACTCAAAATCTGCTTTCGAAAACTCACGCTAAAGGGATTCTGCAAATGCATTTTTTTTTTTTTTTTTTGGGAGATGGAATCTCGCTCTGTCGCCCAGACTGGAGTGAAGTGGTACTATCTCGGCTCACTGCAACCTCCATTTCCCAGGTTCAAGCAATTCTCCTGCCTCAGCCTCCTGAGTAGCTGGGATTACAGGTGCACGCCACCATGCCCAGCTAATTTTTGTATTTTAAGTAGAGATGAGGTGTCACCATGTTGGTCAGGCTGGTCTTGAACTCCTGACCTTGTGCTCCATCTGCCTTGGCCTCCCAAAGTGCTGGGATTACAGCCATGAGCCACCGCACCTGGTCAGATTCATTATTTTTAATGGAAAAAACTGCAACTGCTTTTTCACCAACCTAAATAAAAAGTTCCATATAAAAATTGTGCTCTGTTTACTCTGATAGACACACAATCAATATTATCTTTTCTTTTTGAGATGGAGTCTTGCTCTGTCACCCAGGCTGAAGTGCAGTGGCATCATCTCGGCTCACTGCAACCTCTATCTCCTGGGTTCAAGTGAATTTCCTGCCTCAGCCTCCCAAGTAGCTGGGATTACAGGCAGCCACCACCACGCCTGGCTAATTTTTGTATTTTTAGTACAGACAGGGTTTCACCATGCTGGCCAGGCTGGTCTTGAATCCTGACCTCAGGTGATCTACCCGGCTCAGTCCCAAAAAGTGCTGGGATTACAGGCATGAGCCACTGTACCCGGCAACACGGCAACATTATCTTTTGTTTCTTGTATTTCTAAGGTGTAGTCAGTTTGCAAAATGCTACATCATTTGGCCAGAAAGTTTATTCTCATGCTTCTGTCTTATCAATTTACAGTATTTCATAAGAGGTCAAAAATAGTTTTAAGAATGGTTGGGGTTTTCCATTTCCTTTCAAATAATGGGCAGAAGTTTCTGATGAATCATCATTAGTGATGTTACTTGGTTTCAATCTGATGTTAATTCAAAGTTCCCCTGTCAAAGAAGGCTGTCCTGTAGTTCAAGACCAGCCTGTCCAACATGGTAAAACTTTGCCTCTACTAAAAAATACACACACAAAAAAATTAGCTGGGTGTGGTAGCACAAGCCTGTCGTCCTAACTACTCAGGAGGCTGAATCAGGAGAATCGCTTGAACCCGGTAGGTAGAGGTTGCAGTGAGCCAAGATGGTACCACTGCACTCCAGCTTGGATGACAGAGCAAGACTCTGTCTCAAAAAAAAATAAAAATAAAAATAATAAAAATAATATCCAGTTGCATTTTTTAACCTACAGCATAGCAAAGATAGCCAAAATATCACCGGTATTAAGGATTTTCATAAACATTTGGATATATGATAGCCGACTTCAAAATCAACTCATAATGGATTATAGAGATACGCAAGGTCACCCCAAAACAACGATGCTCAAATTTTTTGTACACTAAATTCAACTGGCATGTTGGCTTAGAATTCGGATTCCCGGCCCCCAGCCCCAGAGACACTCATTCAGATCATCAGAAATGAGATCAGAACTCTGCATTTTTTTTTTTTTTTTTTTAGACGGAGTTTCGCTCTTGTTGCCCAGGCTGGAGTGCAATGGTGCGATCTCAGCTCACCGGAACCTCCGCCTCCCAGGTTCAAGCGATTCTCCTGCCTCAGCCTCAGCCTCCCGAGTAACTGGAATTACAGGAATGCACCACCACACCCAGCCAATTTTTTATTTTTAATAGAGACAGGGTTTCTCCATGTTGGTCATGCTTGTCTCGAACTCCCAGCCTTAGTTGATCCACACGCCTTGGCCTCCCAAAGTGCTGGGATTACAGGCGTGAGCCACCTCGCCCGGCCCAGGAATCTGCATTTTTAACCAACACACATACACAAGCAAAAGTGACTCTGATGCATTTGTTCAAAAGCTCACCCTTTGAGAAACACTGCTCTAAAATGATGGGACGATTTCCAGACCTCCAAGCTTGAATTAACCAGACCATCTGCATTCATAAGCCTGTGGTGAGTCATAGAAACTTTTTAAAAAGTAGAATGTCAGAGGCAAATGTTGGCAATGGCCCCTCAGCGCAGGCCAAGGGAGAGAGAGTCACGATCTAACCTAACAGCACCTCACTCTGCCTAGGCAAGGTGGCAGGTATCTTCCTCTGTGCAGATGGACTTATCAGATCATCTTACTCTGGTATCATTAGACATTTGTATTAGAAAACTGACTCCCCTGGTTCTGATATCTGAGGACCCTAAGCAGCTTCTTCTTATAGAATCTGACTTCCCATGTAGCCTGCCTTTGCTCTTGGTCAAAGGTTGCCAGTATTCAGTCCCGTTGGCCCTTTTAATCACGAGAAATTGGCAGGCACTTTGGTTTATCCATCATTCCCTGAGGTTCATATGACTCCACCCATGAGAAACACTCCACTCTCCACAACCCATGGGTTGATAAATGAGAATTCTGTGCCTCCGATGCTAAGAAACACACTCTTGATGCTAAAAAAAAATTCTCCAAGGAAATGATGTTATAAATTCATAGACTGCCTGACAACACCCAGTGAAAACCCTCCTGTTGGAACCTCCTCACCAAGAAGTTGTTGTGATTTTTCTTTTTTTTTTTGAGACGGACTTTCGCTCTTGTTGCCCAGGCTGGAGTGCAATGGTGTGATCTCAGCACACTGCAACCTCCACCTCCTGGGTACAAGCAATTCTCTTGCCTCAGCCTCCCGAGTAGCTGGGATTATAGGCGCCTGCCAGTATGCCCGGCTAATTTTTGTATTTTATTTAATAGAGACAAGGTCTCACCATGTTGGCCAGGCTGGTCTCAAACTCCTGACCTCAAGTAATCCACTCTCCTCAGCCTCCCAAAATGCTGGGATTACAGGTGTGAGCCACCGCACCCAGCTGATTTTTTTTAATACAAAGTCTCACTCTGTCCACCAGGCTGGAGTGCAGTGGCATGTTCTCGGCTCCCTGCAGCCTCAACCTCCCGGGCTCAAGTGATTCTCCCACTTCAACCTCCCAAGTAGCTGGGATTACAAGCACACACCACAGCCCCCAGCTAATGATTAAATTTTTGGTAGAAATGGGGTCTTGCTATGTTGTCCAGGCTGTCCTCAGACTCCTGGCTTCAAGGCTTCCTCCTGCCTCTGTTGAGAGCAGTTGAATCTACTCTTGGTAAAGGACCTCCATGTTGTTTACAATAACCTGTCATCAGGGACCCAAAGCCGGTGCTGATATCAGTCTCCTATCACCGCTCATCAGAGCCCGATTAAAGGGACAGGCTAGACAGAAAGTTGAGACAAGGACAAATGTCAGGCTCTCACTTCAGCCCTGCTCCTCGTTCAGGAACAGATGGAGCCCATGCCAGTGTGACCAAGGGCAGAGGTCAGGCTGATGTCCTGTTTTGTGTGTCCCTGGTCTCCTGTGCCCCCTGGGGCTGGTGGAGCCTCAGTGTCTTCCAACTCAGACATCTCTGCTGTTCATTCCATAGGCAGTTGCATACCGCCTCCATGCAGTGCGCTCCCTAGTGGCTGCATTTTCCTGGGAACCAGCATGCTGGCACATGCTAAGGCAAAGACGAGGAAGAAACAATCCCCTGTTGGCTGGGCACAGTGGCTCACGCCTGTAATCCCAGCACTATGGGAGGCTGAGGCGGGTGGATCAC
Organism: Lagothrix lagotricha; assembly: GCA_963574225.1. Lineage (NCBI taxonomy): Eukaryota > Metazoa > Chordata > Mammalia > Primates > Atelidae > Lagothrix > Lagothrix lagotricha. The sequence goes on along the minus strand of CAUYNB010035731.1, from coordinate 84,820 downwards.
AAGGTCGGGAGTTCAAAACCAGCATGACCAATATGGTGAAACCCCATCTCTACTAAAAATACAAAAAAAAAAAAATTAGCCAGGTGTGGTGTCAGGTGCCTGTAGTCCCAAATACTGGGGAAGAATGGGAGGCTGGAGTTTGATGGACAGATAACTGACTCCACATCATTCTTCTTCACCTGGCCAATGCTTTTGTGGATATGTTAGTCCATTTTACATTGCTATAAAGGAATACCTGAGACTGGGCAATTTATAAAGAAAAGGGGCGTTATTTTTATTTATTTATTTTTATTTTTTTGAGACAGAGTCTCCCTCTGTCACCCAGGCTGGAGTATAGTGGTGAGATCTCAGCTTGCTGCAACTTCCGCCTCCCAGGTTCAAACGATTCTCATGCCTCAGCTTCCCAACTAGTTGAGATTATAGGCACCTGCCACCACGCCCAGCTAACTTTTGTATTTTTAGTACAGGGTTTCACCATGTCGGCCAGGCTGGTCTCAAACCCCTGACCTTCAGTGATCTGCCTATCTCAGCCTTCCAAAGTGCTGAGATTACAGGTGTGAGCCACCACTCCCGGCCCAGAAAAGGGGTTTATTTGACTGACAGTTCTGCAAGCTGTACACACATGGCACCAGCATCTATTTGGCTTCTGGTAAGAGGTCAGGGAGCTTATAGTCAAGGAGGAAGGTGAAGGGGGAGCAGGTGCATCACATGGCAAGAGCAGAAGCCAGAGAGAGGAGGAGGAGGTGCCAGACTCTAACTGGATCTGGCATGAGCTCATTACTGTGGGGAAGACACAAAACCATTCATGAGGGATCTGCCCCCAGGACCCAGACACCTCCCACTAGATCCTATTCCTACAGTGGAGCTCACATTTCACCATGAGATGTGGAGGGGAGAAATAGCAAAACTGTGTCAATGGATAACACCTGACTCTTTTTTTTTTTTTTTTTTTTGGTAAACAAAGTGCCCAGTTTTTTGCTAGACTGAACAAGTGTTTATTCCAAATTGTGGAATAGATCAAGGTAGAAGAATTAAGTACTTTCTTTATATAATGAAAATTACCATTATCCTGTTAGGGCAATCAGTTTTCTGAGTTTATTAATACTGTATTAATGTTAAAACAGGCCGAGCATGGTGGCTCTGCCTGTAATCCCAGCACTTTGGAAGGCTGAGGTGGAAGATCATTTGAGATTAGGAGTTTGAAACCAGCCTGGCCTACATGATGAAATCCCATCTGTACTAAAAATACAAAAATTAGCCAGGTGTGGTGGCACACGCCTGTAATCCCAGTTACTCGGGAGGCTGGAGGAGTAGAATTGCTTGAACCAGGGAGGCAGAGGCTTCAGTGAGCTGAGATCGCACCACTGCACTCCAGCCTGGGTGACAGACAGAGGGAGACACCATCTCAAAAAAAAAAAAAATTAATTAAAATTAACAGGTGTTAATAGGCAGTGTGCATATTTCATGTGCCTTTATTTTTCTTCTGCTTTAGGATAGTGCTTCATTCTTAAGAGTGTGAGTACTGGAAGCAAAATAGTAGTAAGCTCCATTGATGGTATGTAAAAGAAATGTAGAAAAGCTTTACGTTTTATTTGTTAGATTCCTGCCAGCTATTTTAAGTGGCAGGGTATATAAAAATAATGGTTTCAGTTATAAAAACACCTTGATATTGGCTCATTTAATTACACTGTACATTTTTCTCTGAAGGCAAGTATGGTATTTTATATTTTCTAACCATCATGCTGTTTTTCCCTTTCCTTATATCTTTCTTTGATATTTTCCTGATGTATTCTAAAATTATTTCTAGTATGAGACTGGTTAATAAAAAAAAAAACTACATATTGTGTGAGATGATCATTATCATATTTTTCTCTACTACCTTCTCATCAACTAAAGGAAAGCAAGAGTGATATAACAGTTGCCAAAGAAACAAAAGGCATCCCAGTTATTTCTGTGCTGGGATGGCTCTTGGCTTGCTGAAAAGCAAACAAGATATAGCCAAGAAATTGTGCTGTGGTTGCCTGGTTGGAAGGAAAGTTAGGGGCGCATATTCGGTTCAAGATGACCTTCAAAGGGAACACAATGTCAGTGTCCTGCCAAGTCACACACAAGGAGAGAAAATCTATAATGACAGTTAAAATCTTTCTTCCCCCAGCAAATTGTGTCAGCCCTGTTATAAACAGTAACAATAGCACAGGAAATATCTGACCCTTTGCCACTGGTTAAGAGCTATTGCTAGCTCCCACTTGGCTAATTGCTTGAGTTTCTGAAAAACAAGGAATATTTCAGAAACCTCATTATGAGGAAGAGATATCCGCAATTTCCAGGTAAATGAAGCAAGTGTTGTACATGCCCAGATGTGACCAGGCCTCTGTTATGTGAACCCTGGCAAGTTAAACAGGCTATGTCTTACCGTTTGAAGCAGCGAAGAATGCCCCGAGCTCACTGCAATGCCCGGAGGCCCTGGCACTGACTCTTGAGAAAATGCTTAAGACTAAACACGAAAATTGCTCCCTAACCCGCAATGTTATCATTGCAGTTGTTAACAAGATGAAGTAAACAAACCTAAACTCTCAGTGAACTCATTTCTCAGTTTATTGATTTGAATGTCCTGACATGCCGTGCTGGGTACCTGAAATACAAAGATGCACAAAGCCTGGTTTGGTGGGAGAGATGGTTATGGAGACAGATGATGGCAGCACCTGAGAAACAGCCTAGGCCAACCCCAATCCCAGAGGAGGAGCAAAGATATCTCCCTGAAGACCAGGGAAGGCTCGAAGCCAGGGATGCTTGAGATCAGACAGACAAGGAGACACGCCTGTGTTTAACCCAGAAAACAATGAACAGCTTGCTGGCTGGGCGCGGTGGCTCACGCCTGTAATCCCAGCACTTCGGGAGGCGGAGGCAAGCAGATCATAAGGTCAGGAGTTAGAGACCAACCTGGCCAATATGGTGAAACCCCGTCTCTACTAAAAATAGAAAAATTAGTTGGACATGGTGGCAGGCGCCTGTAGTCCCAGCTATTCAGGAGGCTGAGGCAGGAGAATCGCTTGAACCTGGGAGGCAGAGGTTGCAGTGATCTGAGATCGTGCGACCACACTCCAGTCTGGATGACAGAGAAAGACTCTGTCTCAAAAACAAAACAAAACAAAAACAATGCATAGTTTGCATATGACTTGTGGGATAACATCTCTTGTGGGGTGGCAGTTTCACTGGAAAGTTAAATAATAGTTATAATGACTATCATTTGTTGATCTAGGCTACTGTGCTAAGCTGGATATAAATATAGATACATAAAATTCGTTTACTAGGGCTACCATAACAAAATCATTAACTGGGTGACTTAAACAATAGAAATTTATTTTTCTCCCAGTTCTAGAGGCTGAAAATCCAAGATCAAGGTGGTGAGCAGGGCTGGTTTCCTGAGGCCTCCCTCCTTGGCTTGCAGATGGCCACCGTCTTGCTGCTGCTTCATATGGCTGCCCCTCTGTGCACATGCGCCTCTGCTATCTCTCTGTGTATCCTAGCCTCCTCCTCTTATAAGGACACTAGTCCATTTGGGTCGTGTGTGTGTGTGTGTGTGTGTGTGTGTGTGTGTTTGTGTGTTTGTGACAGAGTCTCACTCTGTCACCCAGGCTGGAGTGCAGGGGCGAGATCTCAGCTCATTACAACCTCTGCCTCCAGGGTTCAAGTGATTCTCCTGCCTCAGCCTCCTGAGTAGCTGGCATTACAGGCATGTGCCACCACACCCAGCTAATTTTGTATTTTTCAGTAGAGACGGGGCTTTTCTGTGTGGGCCAGACTGATCTCAAACTCCTGATCTCAAGTGATCTGCCTCCCTCGGCCTTCCAAAGCGCTGGGATGAGCCACCGTGCCTGGCTGACACCAGTCCATTTGGATTAAAGCCCACCTTGAGTTTCATTTTAACTTAATTACCTCTTTAAAGATTCTATCTCCAAGACCTGAGGCTGCAGAAAACTGGTGGGTTTCATCAGGTGATGAAAGTCAGAGTTGTAAGTGACTATCCAAGATTATTTCATTTTTAAATCATAGAATAAAAATGAGCTTCTACACAAAAAATAAAAAATTTTAAAAAATAAAAAAAGATTCTATCTCCAAATATAATCACATTCTGAGATAGAAGGGGTTAAGGCTTCAATATACGAATTTTAGGAGCGCACTTTTCAGCTTATAACACATATGTGTGCATGTATATACTTAAACATGTAATTCAACCACCCTATGATAGTCCTGCCGTTCCATTTTACAGATGAGGAACTGATGCTCAGAAAGGCTTAATAATTAGCCCAATGTCACCTAATTAATAAGTGACAGGAAATGTAAACCCAGGACTGTCTGACTGCAAAGCCCAGGCTTTTAACCACCATGCTATACTTTGAAGGGAGAGAAAAATAAGTAGCAGTTATAAAAATTCTTCTGCGTTACCTGGTATTCGTTTGCACATTCAGCCATGCCATTAATTGGCCCAACATTTATTGTGTGCTTATAACGTATCCCAGGTAACAGTAGAAGTTGTGACTCTTTCATGAGAGCATTACAGAATTAAATTGGAAATAATTTTAATATCTGGAACTACTGTGCAGTTCTCCCAAACTGGAAACTTACCAGTGGGGAGGTGAGGGGGCGATTAGAATTCTATCAGGTTCAGGGATCTTTAGAGCTCGGAAAAAAGCATCCAAAACCCAATCTGTGGAAGTGGGCTTATAGACACCATAAAGAGACAGGAGAAGATCTGGTACTGTAAAAGTTGAACTTAAAGGATGTGGAATCATGTGACCACCTTCTGTAAGTTATGGAATTACTGATAAACCATCAAGCGAAGGGCTCAAAGTATTTCTACTCTGTTGTAGACGGAGATTCTGTTGCATGTTCCCAAAAAATTATTTTGGGAAAGCGATCCCTACCTGTGTTGTTCTTTAGTGGGCAAGAATATGTAACCTTGAGAGGATTCAAAATGAAGTATAGAAATGTTTAAGAGGGACAGGCACCATGGCTCCCGCCTGTAATCCCAATACTTTGGGAGGCCGAGGTGGGTGGATTACCTGAGGTCAGGAGTTCGAGACCACGCTGGCCAACATGGTGAAACCCCATCTCTACTAAAAATATAAAAATCAGCCGGGGATGGTGGCACACTTGTAGTCCCACCTACTTGGGAGACTGAGGCAGAAGAATTGCTTGAACCCAGGAGGTGGAGATTGTAGTGAGCCAGGATTGTGCCATTGTACTGTAGCCTGGGTGTCAGAGAGAGACCCTGTCTTAAAAAAAAAAAAAAAAAATTCTTTTTAAGAGTGAAACTTGTACTACTAATGTCTCAATATTAAGGAATCTGGACATATTAATAATATAGTACTCATAATACTTGCTGTGGACTGAATATTTGTTCCCAAAGAATTCATAAGTTGAAATCTTTTTTATATAAATATATATTTTTTAGTTTTTGTTGGTTATTTTTTAAAATAGATACAGGGTCTCACTCTGTCACTCAGGCTGGAGTGCAGTGGCATGATCATAGCCTCTTACAGCCTCAAACTCCTGGACTCAAGCCATCCTCCCACCTCAGCCTCCCAGTAGCTGGGACCGCAGGCACACACCACCACTCTTGGCCACTTTTTTGTTGTTGCTTGAGACAGAGTCTTGCTCTGTCACCCAGGCTGGAGTGCAGTGGCGCTCTCTTGGCTCACTGCAACCTCTGCCTCCCTGGTTCAAGCGATTCTCCTGCCTCAGCCTCCTGAGTAGCTGGGACTACAGGTGCAAGCCACCATACCTGGCTAATTTTTTGAATTTTAATAGAGATGGGGTTTCACCATGTTAGCCAGGATGGTCTCAATCTCCTGACCTCATGATCTGCCTGCCTCGGCCTCCCAAAGTGCTAGGCTCACAGGTGTGAGCCACTGCACCTGGCCCTCTTGGCTACTTTTTAAATTTTTGTAGCGATGGGGGTTTCACTATGTTACCCAGACTGTTCTGGACCTTCTGAGCTCAAGAGATCATCCCATTTCAGCCACCAAAAGTGCTAGGATTACAGGTGTGAGCCACCATACCCAGCCTAGATTTAGGATTTTTCAGTTGAACATTTACTATGTTTTATGTAATATTGGCACTTAGAATTAAGGCTGGCCGTATGGTCATGCTTAATGATCAGATTTATAAAAATTAAACATTTTAGTCAGGCAAGTTGGCACATACCTGTAATCCCAGTTACTCAGAGAAGCTGAGGCGGGAGGATCACTTGAGGTCAGGAGTTCAAGACCAGCCTGAGCAACATAGCAAGGCCTGCCACCTCAAAAAAAAAAAAGAGAGAAAACTAAACATTTTGGAAAGTTTAACAGCCAGACATCTGAGCTACTTTAAAGGGAAATAAATACATTGATGGGTTACTATTGCAGTTTCAAATATGTAAAAGTTTAGATTTGTAAATGGGACCAAATATTAATCAAAGGTGTCCTTACAGCATTGAAATTTGCTAGATTTATAAATAGAAATTTCTAGGCTGGGCGTGGTGGCTCACACCTGTAATCCCAACACTTTGGGAGGCCAAGGCAGGCGGATCACAAGGTCAGGATTCGAGACCCGCCTGATCAACATGGTGAAACCCTGTCTCTACTAAAAATACAAAAATTAGCAGGGCATGGTGGCACGTGCCTGTAATCTCAGCTACTCAGGAGGCTGAGTCAGGAGAATCACTTGAACCCAGAAGGTGGAGGTTACAGTGAGCCAGGATGACGTCACTGCACTGCAGCCTGGGCGACAGAGCAAGACTCCATATCTAAAGACATAAATGAAATTTCTAAATTGACCTGAAAAGAAAGAACTTTATTTTTTTATATAACCTAAATAAATGGTAATTTTTAAAATCAAAGTAAACCCCTGAAGAAATTTTCTGTGGACAAAACAGAAAAAGTCCAGTTGGAACCAAAGCAAGGGGTATCTAAACTGGGAGTCAGAGGAAAGCTCTACAGAGGATGAACTGAAAAGAAGTATGACTTCATTCAGCAAATTAAGCAGGGGAGGTCAGTGCATCCAGGTAGAGGCAAAGAAATACAAGGACTGGGCAGGGTGGCCCACACCTGTAATCCCAGCACTTTGGGAGGCTGAGGCGGGCAGATCACTTAAGGTCAGGAGTTTGAGACCAGCCTGGCCAACATGATGAAACCCTGTCTCTACTAAAAACACAGAAATTAGCCAGACGTGGTGGCAGATGCCTGTAATCCCAGCTACTGGGGAGCCTGAGGCAGGAGAATCGCTTGATCCTGGGAGGCGGAGATTGCAATGAGTTGAGATCATGCCACTGCACTCCAGCCTGGGTGACAGAGCGAGACTCCATCTCAACCAAAAAACAGCAACAAAGAAATATACGTCGTTCGGCATTCCTGAGTCAAAAATCAAGCTGGGAAACAGGTCCTGGTGATGTCAGCGAGGTAGGTAGGGGCCAAGTCGTGAAGGAACTTGTATCCTAAGTAAAGGCATTTCTGTTTTAACCTGTAGGCAATGGTAAAGCATTGAAATATTTCCCTCACATTTTATCTCATTTACCTGGTTCAGAGCTCACAGTTGAAAAATAAAGTGAACCGGTCGGGTGTGGTGGCTCACACCTGTAATCCTGGTGGCTCACGCCTGTAATCCCAGCACTTTCGGAGGCCAAGGTGCGTGGATCACAAGGTCAGGAGTTCAAGACCAGACTGGCCAACATGGTGAAACCCCGTATCTACTAAAAAATAAAAAAATTAGCTGGGCTTGGTGGCTCGTGCCTGTAATCCCAGCTACTTGGGAGGCATAGGTAGGAGAATTGCTTGAACCGGGACCCGGGAGGTAGAGGTTGCAGTGAGCTGAGATCATGCTATTGCACTCCAGCCTGGGCTACAGAGTGAGACTCCATCTTAAAAAAAAAAAAAAAGAAAGAAAAAAGAAAAATAAAGTGAATCAAGACCAAAGACAGGGAAACGATTGAAGTCTAGGTAAGTGATTTTGGAGAGTGGGAGGGAAAATGAGGATAGAAAAAATAAAATCTAGCTAAGGGCAAAATGCATACCTAAAGTACATTCTCTTGAGTCATGGATATGTTGCTAGCGGTATGCTATGAAATTTAACAAATAGCAAAGAAAGAAGGAAGAAGGGAGGGAGAGAAGGAAGCTGACGCAGAAACTGAGGGGAGAGCCTTGGGCTAGAAATGTGTTTTAGGCATCAAGAACAAATAGACGATAATTTTTGAAGCCATGGGAATAACTGAGATTTTCCAAAGAGTATGCAGAAAATAGGGAAGAGAAAAAGGCTAAGGATAAAATCAGGGGAAAGTCAACATCGAAGGTGTAGGGAGCAGAAAAAGAATTGGGTCAAGGTGATTGTGAAAGTTCAGCCCAAGAAGCAGCAGTGACCATTCAGAAGTGTGAGGCATCAGAGTATCACAGGAGCAGAGGTTTTCGGAAGGTGGAAGAAGCTGGGCACAGTGAACCTGAACTCGGGCCAGGAGTTCAAGCCAGAAGTTTGAGACCAGCCTGGACAACATAATGAGACCCCCATCTCTAAAAGAAAAAGAAAAGAAAAAAGGTGGAAGGAAGTGCGCACAGAAGTTACCAAGAAGATCCATAATACAAAAACTAGTATTGTGAAGATTTATCCAGCCAGGTTTGGGAAGATTGCCCTACCCTTACCTGTGTAACATTTCTAAAAACATAAAGGAAGCTAGGCATGGCAGCTCCCTCCTGTAATTTCACCACTTTGGGAGGCCAAAGCAGAAGACTTCTTGAGCCTAGGAGTTTGAGGCCAGCCTAGGCAACATAGTAAGACCCCATCTCTACAAAAAATTTAAAAATTATCCAAGCATGGTGGCACAGACCTGTAGTCCTAGCTACTCCAGAGGTTGAGTGGGGAGGATCGCTTGAGCCCGGGAGATCAAGGCTGCCTTGAGCTATGATCGTGCCACTGCACTCCAGCCCGGGCAACAGAGTGAGACTCTGTCTCTAAAAAGTAAATAAATAATAATAAAGGGAAAAAGCGTTTTCTCTGCTTTCAAATTGCCTCCTTCTATTCTCTTTATAAGCATGAGATCCATTAAATTCCTTGATCAACAAACAGTCTTTTGTCAGTGAACCTTCAGTAACATTCAATCCCTATGTGCACCTCTGCCTTTAAGAAGCTCATTCCGGCCAGGCACAGTGCTCACGCCTGTAATCCCAGCACTCTGGGAGACCGAGGCGGACGATCACAAGGTCAGGAGTTTGAGACCATCCTGGCTAACATGGTGAAGCCCGATCTCTATTAAAAATACAAACATTAGCTGGGTGTGGTGGCGGGCGCCTGTAATCCCAGCTACTTGGGAGGCTGAGGTAGGAGAATTGCTTGAACCAGGAGGCGGAGGTTGCAGTGAGCCAAGATCTTGCCACTGGACTCCAGCCTGGGCTACAGAGCGAGACTCCATCTCAAAAAAAAAGAAGCTCGTCCCCTCTGTGGCTTCAGCCCTTTGCTGGCTTAGCCCTCATCCCTCCCTTTCTCTCCCACTTCCCCACCTTTCTCCCCTCTCCTCCCTCGTACCCACTCTCTGCAGGCATTTCTCAAGGCTCAGTGTTCAGCCCTCTGTTCATCTCATTCTACACTCCTGGAGTAATTCTGCTGGACTGATTTGATTTCCTTCCTTAGCTATAATTTTGCGACAGATATTTCCCAGAAATCATAAAATGTTGCTTTTGTTGTTGTTCAATACATCATTGCAGGGAAAGAACCGCTGGATGTATGTGTCCTATATTCAAAATCACAGATACAAAGTGCTGCACATACCTCATCCATTATTCCCCTATTCTCTTGCTCTATTATTATTTCCAAGTAGCTCTAGGCAGCTTGGTGCTTCCAAGCTTCTGGGACTGTTGGCAGGAATAATAATGACTTATCCAACTGCAGCAACAAATCCAACCACACAACCACTATTCCTGCAAGTGAGTTGAAAATGTATGGTGGTGCCTGCGAGACCTCACCCCGGAGAATGTGCTGCATCCACCGAACTCATGTTGTCAGCTTTGCCCGTGCAAGTGGGCACATAGTATTAACCTCTTCTAGTTACAACTTTAGCATATTTCATTGACTCTAAGGCTTACATATTTTTCACATTGTAATTTCTCAGAAATTGAGATTCACTCTACAATTACAGTTAGCACTTTTCATTGTTATTGGAATATAAAATAATGATGTGGTTTACAATCTATGGTGTCACGTATCCGATGAAATTTAGGTATTTAAAGAACAAGATGCAACAATAAATTAGTTTCAACTATTGTACAACATGGTGACTACAGTTAATAACATTGACTTGTTTTTGGTTGTTGGGTTTTTTTTTTTATGTTTTAAAAGATGAGGAGCCAGGCGAGATGGCTCACACCTATAATCCCAGCACTTTGGGAGGCCGAGGCAGGTGGATCACGAGGCTAGGAGTTCAAGACCAGCCGGACCAAGATGGTGAAACCCTGTCTCTACTGAAAATACAAAAATTAGCCGGGCACGGTGGCAGGCAACTATAATCCCAGCTAATCAAGAGGCTGAGGCAGGGGAGTCACTTGATCCTGAGCATCAGAGGTTGTAGTGAGCTGAGATCGTGCCACTGCACTCCAGCCTGGGCGACAGAGTGAGACTCCGTCTCAAAAAAAAAAAGACACATTAGGTCTCACTATATTGCTCAGGCTGGAGTGCAGTGGCTGTTCACGGGTATGATCATAGTGCACTACAGAGCCTCAAACTCCTCGGCTCAAGCAATCCTCTCCCTGCTGGGACTCCAGAGCAGCTGGGACTATAGGCTTATGCCACTTGTATTTTGAAAATTGCTAAGAGTAAATTTTGTGTTCTCACCACAAAAACAAGCAAGGTAATGCACATGTTAATTAGCTCAGCTGAGCCATTCCACAATGTTTACATATTTCAAAATGTCATGGAGTACACAATAAATATACACAACTTTATTTGTAAAATTTTTAAGTTTTTTTTTTTTTTTTCAAGATGGAGTCTCGCTTTGTCACCCAGGCTGGAGGGCAGTGGCACAATCTCAGCTCCCTGCAACCTCCACCTCCCAGGTTCAAGCAATTCTCCTGCCTCAGCCTCCCGAGTAGCTGGGATTACAGGCGCACACCACCACGCTCAGGTAATTTTTGTATTTTTACTAGAGATGGGGTTTCACCATGTTGGCCAGGCTGGTCTCAAACTCCTGATTTCAGGTGATCCACCTACCTCGGCCTCCCAAAGTGCTGGGATTACAGGCATAAGCTACTGTGCCCAGCCTTAAGTGTATTTTTAAAATAAATTCGTTTCACTTTGGAAGACAATAAGCACAGTGATTGAAAGGCAGGTTTAGAAGTCAGACGCATTGGGTTTAAACTTCAGCTCTGACACTCACTAGCTCTAATAACTAGAAAAAGTTGCTTCATCTCTCCAAGGCTCTGTTTCCCAACCTGAAAAACTGGATGAAGAGACTGGCACTATCTACCTCACAGGGTTTTTCGAGGTTTAAACCCTGTGGTGTGATGTGCTTGAGACAATACCTGGCAGCTGGCAAATGCTCTGTCTGCAACATCCCAGTCTTCTTGTATTTTTCAAAAGGAAGAACTGTAAGATGTATAGGAACAATACTGGATTTGTATTTTGACTGAAGCACGCAAACAACTCTCTCATGACTCCAATCAAAGAGAGAGAAAAAATAAACAGCCCACAATTCAGGGTTGAATAGAGTCATAAAACAGGCAGAGCAAATTCTCATGCTTGTAAATCATAGGCAAAGCTTCTACAGTAATAGATCAATGCCATTTCTTCTTCCCTACCTCACACTACTGCAAATGGTACAGGGCATACATTACATATTAAACCCAAATTTACCCAATAAAAAGATATCCCCCTTCCCTCTGTGAAATTATCCAGTCAGCCGTCTGCAGCTTACTAAGTTGACTAGAGTCAATCAGAATCAAGATATTTACCAAAATCTCTGGTCTTTCTTTTAAGGGAGAAGATATAAAGCTGCATACATACAATATAGTCTGATTTTCACAAACATACATATATTCATAAAGAACTGAAACAGTATCTACCAAGTTTGCTTGCTGGATAGTAAGATTATGAAATTTTTTGTTTTTTCTTTTTGCTTTTAATTTGTCCATAATTGAGATAAACTGCTCTGGTAAAAAAAAATTGTTTAATATTTAATTTATTTCATTATTTATTTATTTTGTTTTATTTTATTTTTTTCCCGAGACGGAGTTTCACTCTTGTTGCCCAGGCTGGAGTGCAATGGCTGGATCTCGGCTCACCACAACCTCTGCCTCCTGGGTTCAACATATTCTCCTGCCTCAGCCTCCCGAGTAGCTGGGATTACAGGCGTGCACCACCACGCCCGGCTATCTTTATATTTTTTGAAACAAAGTCTCACTCTGTTGCCCAAGCTGGAGTGCAATGGCACAATCTTGGCTTACTGAAACCTCTACTTCCCTGGTTCAAGCAGTCCACCCACCTCAGCCTCCCAAGTAGCTGGGACCACAGGCATGCACCACCACACCCGGCTAACTTTTTTGTTTTTGGTAGAGATGGGGTTTCACCATGTTGGCCAGGCTGGTCTCGAACTCCTGGCCTGAAGTGATCTGCCTGCCTCAGCCTCCCAAAGTGCTGTGATTACAGGTGTGAACCACAGGGCTCAGCTAATCTTTTTATTTTATAAAAGAAAAAAGAATAACTTGTTTTTCACAGGATTTAGGAGAGATTCTCTTTAGTTTATGTCCCAGAGGTTATTTTTATAAATTTAAAAACACTTCGGAGACATTAATTCAGTGTTTCTTATGAAGACTATTAAGTAGCCCCCCACAGGCTATTTCAGGATAGACACATAGTGGTGATGTATTCATACCAACTAATAAAAGGTTCACCCTAGCAGCCCAGAGCAAATCAGAACCTTCTAAGCAGGCATAAGTGAATTCAGCATAGAAGAGACAAAATAATCAGCTTACAAGAACACTGCTTGGGGTAACTATTTTCTTTTGGAGGGTGTAGGAAAAGAATTGTTTTTACAAAATTAACAGCCAGGTGCAGTGGCTCACACCTATAATCTGAGCACTTTGGGAGGCCAAGGTGGGTGGATCACCTGCGTGCAGGAGTTCAAGACAAGCCTGGCCAATATGATGAAACCCCATCTCTACTAAAAACACAAAGATTAGCCGGGCATGATGGCAGGTGCTTGTAATCCCAGCTACTCAGGAGGCTGAGGCAGGAGAATTGCCTGAACCCAAGAGGTGGAGGTTGCAGTGAACTGAGATTGTGCAATTGCACTCCAGCCTGGGCGACTGGACAAAACTCCATCTTAAAAAAAAAAAATTAACAGCAATGCAAAGTAATATTAGTATCTGTTGTCCAACATGTCTTGCTAAATAGAAAAACAGTAGTAGTTAAAACAAAGAAATCCTCTTCTTTCCCAGTGTCATCTGCATAGTGGTACATGTATAAGCTAAACTGCTTGTATTAGTCCATTCTCATACTGCTATAAAGATACCATCTGAGACTGGGTAATTCATAAACAAAGGAGGTTTAAAGGACTCACAGTTCTGCTTGGCTGAGGAAGTGCTCAAGGGATCTTTCCACCCCAGCCTCCCTAGAAGCTGGGACTATAGGTGTATACCACCATGCCTGGCTAATTTTTTTTTTTTTTTTTGTAGACATGGAGGTCTCACTATGTTGCCCAAGCTGGTCTCAAACTCCTGGTCTCCAGCAATCCTCCCACCTCAGCTTCCCAAAACGCTGGGATTATAGGCATGAGCTGCTGCACCAGACCCAAATAACCATTTTAAATGGCATGTTTCTCACTTAATTTTTTTTTTTTAGACAGACTCTAGCTCTATTGCCCAGACTGGTGTCAAATCAGCTCACTGCAACCTCCACCACTCCAGCTCAAGCAATCCACCAACCTCAGCTTCCCAAGTAGCAAGGACCATAGTCATGCGCCACCATGCCCAGCTAATTTTTTGTATTTTTAGTAGAGACGGGTTTTCATCATGTTGGTCAGGCTGGTCTTGAACTCCTGGCCTCAAGTGATCTGCCCACCTCAGCCTCCCAAAGTGCTGGGATTACACACATGAGCCACCGCACCTGGCTTCTAACTTAAAATTTTATGTTCTTTTCTGTCTACCCACTTTCAAAATATGATTGATAAGGCACTGCCAGAGGCCACCAGAAGCTGGAAAGGCAAGATTCCTCCCTTGGAGCCTCCGAAGGGGGTGCAGCCCTGCTCACACCTTGATTACAGCCCAGTACCACTGATCTTGGACTTCAGGTCTCCAGATCTATGAGGGGATAAGTTTCTGTTGTAAGCGACTCGGTTGTAGTAATTTGTTACAGAAGCTACAGGAAATGAATACAGTGACATTGCCTATGACTTTGGCCTTGGAAATTTTTTCATAGCCATAGCCCAGAGCCAAAATGTTCCGTCCTGATTCTAACTTGACCTATAAATTGGAATTAGTGATTTGAATCTCACTGAGCATTTACCTAAGACAAAGGAAGTCTCTAAATGTTTCTAAGCAAAAGGAGGGGGCTGTCATTGATACTTAGTTTCCTGAAAACCAGTATAAACAAGGGTGCCCTGTGTGGGGAATTTGAGGGTAGAAAGAGAGAAGAGAATTCTCAAAGTTGATTTTTACTCATGAACCCCTTCGGTAATATTCACTGGACACCTGCCATGGGCAGGCAATGAGCTTGGAATTGGGAAACAACCATGTATAAAACAAAGTTTCCCCAAGGGGCTCTCAGTCTAGTTCAGCTTTCAGGGAGGGAGAGAGAAAACGAAAGAAGGCCCAAGATGGATAAATAAATCTGAGAACTCACTTTATAAAACGATGCGCAAAACTGTGAAATACTCCGTAACACTTCTCTAAACCTTATAATACCATCTATGAACAAAACAAAGGTTTTGGGGGAAAAAAGAAGCCTTCTGAATGTAGAAATCAAGCCAGGAAGAAGGTCAGCATGTTACCTGACACAGAACGAGCCCCAGGGCAGACACAGAAATGAAGCATCCCAGAGCACAAGACATTAAGAGGGAATAAAAAAAAAAAAGGCACAGCACAGTATGTCAGGCAAAGGATCTCAAAATCATATATAAAAGACACAAACATGTATGAGTTTATTAATTTCCAAAGCTGAAATCTTTTTACCAGCTGAGTCAAATGAATTAAAAACTAAATTACCATATTCATCAATCCATCTATATAAAACAATTTCCCTACATTTAAAATCTATAGCACTCCAAATTCTACTAGAGGTTGTCAGTCTGAAGCTCACACAATTATCTTCATATATGGACAGTGAGGGGAGTCATAATAATCTAGGGCGCAAACCTGAATTGCCCAAGGGAACTGACTACATAATCAAATTATCCAGTTCAAAGGGCAAGTCGTATAATTCAAGAGCATAAAGGAAGAGTCTTCCTGTATTGTTCAATAGTAAGTTTCCACAGCTGACTATTTTAGTGTGAAATCGCCTCGCTTCTCCATTTTCTTTTACATTTTTAGACACAATCAGTGGAAATTTTTTCCACTGGAAAGTGGCAAAGTGACAAGCATTCTTGCTAAAGAAATCTAATATCACACATTCTGACAAATCTCTTTGGACTTCCTCACTTCATTCAAAGATTCAAGCTCGCCTGACAGACCGGTGGGACAGGCCAGCAGGAATCTTATTTGCCTTAGGGCCTGAATAGCTTCCTGGGAAATTCTCCCACCCAAGGGAAGCTCTCAAAGGTCAGACATCAGCTTGGCCCAGTAACAATGCCTCCCTGGTCCCAGAGGAAGGGTGATTCTGAGTGCAGCCTGGTCTGTGAATTAGATTTGTTCACCAGCCCAGCCCCCATGGACTCATGTCAGAATCTTAGAGAGGGGCCTAAAAAACTACAACAGCAGTTTTTACTAAAATTCGCTGATCAACTTTGACATCACAGAAAGTGGAAAGCCAGACGTCATGTGTCTCTTGACGAGGTGCACGGGGAGGTCCGCTGCACCACCAAAAAAGGAATAACAATCATAACCGAATCAGAATCTGACCAAGCCTCCTGGCCTCATTATCACCACTTTACAGGAAGAGAGGGAACGGAGGAGCATTTTTGAACAACACCATGATGACACAATCAGCCAAATCCAGGATGTGGAAAACTCTACAGGACAAATGACCAGCTTCCTTTACCAAATAAAGAGTTCTAAAAAGGGGTAGTAAGAATTATTGTAGGTAGCAAGAGA
The DNA here is from genome assembly GCA_963574225.1 of Lagothrix lagotricha. Taxonomy (NCBI): domain Eukaryota; kingdom Metazoa; phylum Chordata; class Mammalia; order Primates; family Atelidae; genus Lagothrix; species Lagothrix lagotricha. The sequence goes on along the minus strand of CAUYNB010035731.1, from coordinate 68,561 downwards.
CTTTGGAGACATAACTAACTACGTGTGTGGACGGTCTTTAGATCCTGATTCAAACAAACCGTCTGCACAAAGACATTTGTGAGACTTGGAGAAAATGGAACATGGACTGAGAATAAGCTAATACGAAGAAATTATTGGGGGATTTTTAGGGATGATAATGTTGTTGTGCTTATATAGGGAAAAGAGTCCTTTGCCTTTTAAAGATAATAATTAAGTACTTGGGGCCAGGAGCAGTGGCTCATACCTGTAATCTCAGCATTTTGGGAGGCCAACGCGGGTGGATCACCTGCGGTCAGGAGTTCAAGACCAGACTGGCCAATATGGCGAAACCCAGTCTCTACTAGAAATACAAAAATTAGCCAGGCATGGTGGTGGGTGCCTATAATTCCAGCTACTCAGGAGCTGAGGCAGGAGAATCACTTGAACTTGGGAGGCAGAGGTTGCAGTGAACCGAGATCACGCCATTGCACTCCAGCCTGGGCGACAAGAGTGAAACTCCATCTCAGAAAATACTTCTAATAATAATTAGGTACTTGGCCAGGCACGGTGCCTCATGCCCGTAATCCCAGCACATTGTGAGGCCGAGGCAGGCAGATTGCTTGAGCCCAGCAATTCTTGACCAGCCTGAACAATGTAGTGATACCCCATCTCTACAAAAAATAAAAAATTAGCCAGGCTTGGTGGTGTATGCCTATGGTCCCAGCTGTCTGGGAGGCAGAGGTGGGAGGACCACCTCAGCCCAGAAGTTTAAGGCTGCAGTGAGTCATTATCATCTCACTGCCCTCCAGTCTGGGTGAGAGAGCAAGAACCTGTCTCAAAAAAACAATAATAATAATAATAAGTATTTAAGGGTAAAATGATAGGATGTCTGAGATTTGCTTCAAAATATTTCAGTGGGAGGGTGGGGAGGATGATGAGGAAGGATGAGTGAGTAGATAAAACAAGAATGTTAAAATATTGACAACTATTGCAGTTGGCCAGTGTCTGCAGGTGATTCATTATACTATTCTCTGTGTTTGAATATGTTTGAAGTTACTATGACATTATTTTCAAAGAGTACATAAAGCCCCATCTCACCTTTTCACTCTTACCTCCCATTGCCTTACCACACCGACTCTTTGCCCTAGATATCTTTGCACCCACCACCACATTCTCTTGAAAAGCACTTTTCTGAACTGTCTTTGAATGTCCAGCTCAAATTCCTGCTTACTCCTCAAAGGCTTCCCTGATAGTCCCCCAAGAGCATAAGCCCTCTCTCTCTTTTCTGAACTCTCATAACACTTCAAGTCAGTTGCTATCTGTCATCGTTAGCTTTTTTTTAAAAAAAATGTATTTTTTTTTTAGACAGGGTCTCGCTCTATGTCCAGGCTGGAGAGCGATGGCATGCTCAGGTTCACTGCAGCGTAGGCCTCCCAGGCTCAAGCGATTCTCCCACCTCAGCCTCCCTAGAAGGTAGGACTACAGGTGTGTGCCACAATGCCTGGTTGATTTTTATTTTTATTATTATTATTATTATTATTATTATTATTTTGAGACAGAATTTCACTCTGTGGCCCAGGCCGGAGTGCTGTGGTGGGATCTTGGCTCACTGCAATCTCCACCTCCCAGATTCAAGTGATTCTCCTGCCCTAGCCTCCCAAGTAGCTGGGATTACAAGCATGTACCACCACACCCGGCTAATTTTGTATTTTTAGTAAAGATAGGGTTTCACCATGTTGGCCAGGCTGCTCTGGAACTCCTGACCTCAGGTGATCTACCCGCCTCAGCCTCCCAAAGTGCTAAGATTACAGGCATGAGCCACCACGCCTGGCCAATCCCTGGCTAATTTTTGTATTTTTTTTTTTTTTTTTGGTAGAGACAAGTTTTCACTTTGTTGCCCAGGCTAGTCTCAAGCTCATGAGCTCAAGCAATCTGCTTGCCTTAGCCTCCTGAAGTGCTGGGATTACAGGTGTGAGCCACCGCGCCCAGCTGCTTTATTTTCTTGATTAACTTTTCTTATTTTGCACCCCCGACTGGGTCTGAAGCCCTCATAACAGTGGGCACATGCTTGTTTGTAATTCTCTTAGCATGACCGCTTCACCCTAGAATCTGTCCAAAGTAATTTTGACGAATGAATAACTGATGCGAAAGGCTCCTGAAAAGTGCTGACCTAACGGACCACACACTAAGATAAGAATCTGGAAATCTGAGTGAGTCCTTACATTAGGCAGGGTTACCCAGGACAGAAAACTCACTCTGGCTGAAGCAATAAGCTGGAACGCATTGATTCCAATAACTAGAAAGACAAGGTGTAGATTCAGAGACCTAACGGTATTTTCAATTCCCTCTCCACTTCCCCTTTCCTCCATTTTTAGGTTTGGTTGTGACAAACTCAGCTCTTAGCCCAGCTGTGCGAACTGGAAGGAAAAAGAAAGTAATTTTTTTTTTTCTCCCAACATGTACTTACACAAATCTCAATGTAAGATTCTGATTGGTCCAGATCGAATCTCTGCCAGTTCTTAGGCCCATCACTGCTATGAAGGGAATGAGGCACTGTGATTGGCCAAATCTGGATCACAGGTGCTCCCTGTGACCAGCAAATAGGCAGACCCACGAAAATTGCATAGTCAGGAGAGTGACAGTTTCCCCAACAGAAGGGGAAGTACAGTTTCCAAAAGGATGGAGGAAAGGAATCCCGGGCAGAATCCCTCTTCTCCTCCCCTGCAAAACAAATGATCCTGGGCCAACTACCTGGTAAGAACACAACAATTGTCATGACTTGTTGCACTCTTACTATTATTAGAGAATGCGCCAGTACTTTGTAATGTAAATATAATTACCTCTAGAAAATAATGTAATGTGGCCGGCTAGGTGGCTCACGCCTGTAATGCCAGAACTTTGAGAGGCCAAGGCAGGTGAATCACGAGGTCAGAAGTTCAAGACCAGCCTGGCCAACATGGTGAAACCCCATCTCTACTAAAAATACAAAAAATCAGCTGGGTGTGGTGGCAGGTCCCTGTAATCCCAGCTACTCAGGAGGCTGAGGCAGGAGAATTGCTTGAACCTGGGGTTCAAGCAATGAGCCAAGATTGCACCACTGCACTCCAGCCTGGATGACAAAGCGAGACTCCATCTCAAAAAAAAGAAAATAATGTAATGTATATACATCTAGCCCTCAGAACAACTCAACAAGGTAGATATTATTAGGCCCGTTTCACAGATGTTAAAACTCAGACTTAAATAGGCCAATGGAGCTGTTCTTTGCCACAATTGCAAACAGCAGGTGCTTCTTTGTGCTTCAGTTTTCCTGTATATAGGGCTTCCTAATAATGCTGTATCTTTCAGAGATGTTTTTGTCTTGATGAAGAAAGAAGTATGTCAAGGTTTTGAGACTTACTCATTCCGCCCGTGTCATGCCCTGGGCTGCATGTTCCCATGTGTAGCCTTCAAGGTCACGTCCTCCGCAGAGCCTGCCTGACTCCTCCACTGAAATCAGTGAAGTCTCCTTGCTCCAGATTCCCTGGCAACTCCCCCACAGCGCTCTCCTGGCAGGCATCACCTTCTCTCCCACATCATAGATATGTGGCTGTTAGCTCCCCCACTACACTGTCTGGAATTGAGAAAAGGGACCATTTCTAATGGAACTTCATATATAGCATGTATTTAACCCATACATGATAGGCTTTAACTAAACATTTGATTAAATAATACATGTGCTCAATTTTTTTTTTTTTTTTTGAGAAGGAGTTTTGCTCTTGTTGCCCAGGCTGGAGTGCAGTGGCATGATCTCCCCTCACCGCAACCTCCACCTCCTGGGTTCAAGTGATTCTCCTGCCTCAGCCTCTCAAGTAGCTGGGATTACAGGCACCCACCACTATGCCTGGCTAATTTTTGCATTTTTAGTAGAGATGGGGTTTCTCCAGGTTGACCAAGCTGGTCTCGAACTCTTGACATGAGCCACCACACCTGGCCACATGTGCTTAATTAATTAATGTAGAGATGAGAAATTCCTCTATAAATTCAAGGCACAGCTATTTGGGCTTCCAGTAAAAACATAGACTGTTAGAACTATAAGAAGTTGCCTTCATTCAGGGCCAGTCTGTAAACTATTTGTTACTGAACTTACAACAAATTAAGTCCAGAAAGTAAGAATACACATTTAGAAACATTCATGACAATCTGGTAGATGATGTCTGCTGAATCTAATAATAAAGAACAACTTAGACTGTGTTCTGTATGTCTTTGCTTTATAATTTTCTGATCATTCATTGTTACTTCATTTTACAATGTATCAGTTCGCAATGGATTGGGAATTTATTTGAGAAGCACAAATCTTATCGAAACTGTCACTCAGAGCAGGAGGCCTTTCTCTATTTCTGGCCAACCAGCCTGTTTTTAACACTTTCTAGCAGGGCATTCACACCATCCAAGTTCCACTCTCAGACTGTTTCATAACTATTTCCTTTCTGACCTTGGAAGGTTCTTCAGCTCCGTAAGAGAAGAGCTCAGACTTCCCCAGCTTAGGATAGAGCTGGGGGGGTGACAGGCTTCCACAGGAAGAAGTAAAAATTTTCCCTGTACTCACTCAGGACATCTGGATTCTCAGACTCAGTTTTCTCATCTGCAAATAAGAACTTTCAATTTCTGATGTGTTTTATGATCCCCTTGTTCATTCATGAGCTTTGAGATACGAAGGAAGTTCCTGCTTCTAAAGAATAGCCCATCACTGCCCCCTCCCTTGAAAAAAGCTCCTGTTTTATTTATTTTGTTGTTGTTTGTTTGAGCAGAGTCTTGCTCTGTCACTTAGGCTGGAGTACAATGGTGTGATCTCAGCTCACTACAACCTTCACCTACCAGGTTCAAGCGATTCTCCTGCCTCAGCCTCCTGAGTAGCTGGGATCACAGGCACCCGCCACCACATTCGGCTTATTTTTGTATTTTTAGTACAGATAGGGTTTCACCATGTTGGCCAGGCTGGTCTCGAACTCCTGATCTCAGGTGATCCGCCAGACTCAGCTTCCCAAAGTACTGGGATTACAGGTGTGAGTCACCACGTTTAACTCCCATTTTAACTGAGAGATCTAATTGTACAACTACAGGATATCTCATGTGTCACTTATATGGGATAAACAATATTAGATGAGCCAGGCACAGTGGCTCACACCTATAATTGCAAAACTTTGGGAGGCCAAGTGGGAGGATCACTTGAGCCCAGGAGTTCAAAACCAGCTTGGGCAACATCATCTCTACTAAAAATTTAAAAATTAGCCAGGTGTGGTGGTGCATACCTGTGGTCCCAGCTACTCGGGAGGCTAAGGTGGGAGCATCCCTTCAGCCCAGGAGTTCACGGTTATAGTTAGCTATGATTGTATGATTGTACCACTGCACTCCAGCATGGGGAACAGAGCAAGACTCTGTCAAGGAAGAAAGAGAGAGGAAAGAAAGGGAAGGGAGGGGAGGGGAGGGGAGGGAAGGGGAAAATAGTGATGTATGGTAATTTTTCAAATATAGGTGTGATATCTTGCATGTCAAATTTGATTCAACTGTTAATTTAAAAACAAAGCATGCATCTGCGTCGGGTTTAAAAAAGGGGAAAAAAGCAACATAGCATTTTCTCAGTATTTTTAAATTGAATAAAATATAAATCTTTTATGCTTACTGTAATGAAACCAAAGAATTTAGAAAAACAAAACCATTCCTCTGATATCTCAGTAAATTTTAAATACTCATACAAATATACCAGAAAATGGCATTTTTATAACTTTTTGAAACTGTGGATGAAAACACAAAGATTTAAATAGATGACATAAAACAGGCATACATAAAAAGTTGAATGCAATACAAAAACAATATTATTTCTACTTTTAAAAAAAGAATATTTTATTCATTAAGCTATAGCATTTTGGGAGAACAAGGAAAGTGGATCACACGAGGTCAGCAGTTTGAGACCAGCCTGGCCAACATGGCAAAACCCCATCTCTACTAAAAATACAAAAATTAGTGGGACATGGTGGCATGTATCTGTAATCCCAGCTACTGAGGGACTGAGACAGGAGGATTGCTTCAACCCAGGAAGCGGAGGTTGCAGTGAGCCGAGATCGTGCCACTGCACTCCAGCCTAGACAACAGAGCGAGACTCCATCTCAAAAAAAACAATATATATATATATATATTTATATTTATATTTATATATGATAGCAATGAATATACTCAGATTATTTGTAAAATATGGTGGAAAAAAAATTGGATGATATTTATAAATTAATCACATAAAACAAGAAACATAACAACACAAGTATTATCACCTCAAGGGTAAATTTTAAATATGGAGACAATTGACTTTACAAGTCACGTATGAAATTATTATTTCATTCTGAATGAAACGGGACTTTCAATACATTTTTAGCATGTCTAGAAACAAATAATATATTACTGAAAAAGGTATTTTCAGTAATATATTATTTAAAATAGTAATTAGACTGGTGACATAAACCTCAAACCAAAATTAAATTGGTATCAGATGTATCCCGCCTGATGTAAGCAGGTTGTCCTTGCTTAAATAAAGCCATCCTCAAAGGTGTGAATGAGCCCTGCTGAGGTCAAGAGAGCTGCCCAGGCGACCTTCAGACGCATGAATTATAAACACTTACAGTTTTATGCCGCTGAGGTTTCCTGATTGCTTCTTGCACAGCCTTGTTGAAACAATGTTAAAAAGCTGCAGTGATTTTTAAATATGTTCACACATTTTTTGAGACTCCTCCCTTAGAGACTCCTCACTTTCCTCCCCTTGGGTATGGGCTGGACTTAGCAACTGGCTTCTAATGCACAAAATAAAGTGAAAGTGATAGGTGTGACTCTGGAAGGCAGATCACAAAAAGCCCTGCAGCTCCCTCCTCCCTCTCTCTCAGATTGCTTGCTCTGGGGAAGTTAGCCCACGTGAGAGCAAAAGCTGCATGGTGAGGAAGAGAGGCTTCATGCCAACACCCAGCGAGGAATGGAGGCCCTACCAGGAACCACCGTAGCAAGCCATCTTGGAAGCAGACCACTAGCCCCAGCCAACCATTCAGATGACTGCAGACCCCACCAACATCCTGACTACAGTCACATGAGAGACCCTGAGCCAGAGCCACTCATCTAAGCCACTCCTGAATCCATGACCCACAATTACAGTGAGATTTAAAAGTAAAATAGGGGCCTGGCGCTGTGGCTCACGCCTGTAATCCCAGCACTCTGGGAGGCCGAGGCGGGCGGATCACGAGGAAGAGATCAAGACTATCCTGGCCAACATGGTGAAACCGCGTCTCTACTAAAAGCACAAAAAATTAGCCGGATGTGGTGGTGCGTGCCTGTAGTCCCAGCTACTCGGGAGGCTGATGCAGGAGAATTACTTGAAACCGGAAAACGGAAGTTGCAGTGAGCCGGGATCGCGCCACTGCACTCCAGCCTGGCGATAGAGCGAGACTCTGCCTCAAAAAAAAAAAAAAAAAAAAAAAATACAAAATTAGCTGGGTATGGTGGCATATACATGTAATCCCAACTACTTGGGAGGCTGAGGCAGAAGAATAGCTTGAACCCGGGAAGTGGAGGTTGCAGTGAGCCAATATTGTACCATTGCACTCCAGCCTGGGCAACAAGAGTGAAATTCCATCTCAAAAAAAACAGAAAGTAAAATAAGGCCAAACGTGGTGGCTCATCCCTGTAATCCCAGCACTTTGGGAGGCCAAGGTGGGAGGATCACTTGAGTCCAGGAGTTCAAGACCAGCCTGGGCAACATGGTGAGACTCCATCTCTAGTGGGACATGGTGGTGTGCACCTGCAGTCCCAGCTTCTCAGGATGCTGAAGTGGGAGGATTACTTGAGTTCAGGAGTTCGAGGTTACAGTGAGCAGTGATTGCACTTAGCCTGGGCGACGGAATGAGACTCTGTCTCAAAAAAAAAAGTAAAATAAAAAGTTGTTTTAAACTGCTAAATTTTGGGGTGATTTGTCATGCAGCAGTAGATGGCTAATATCACTGTCATATCAGGATACATAATTACCTAAAAAGTAGAGAAGGCTAACTATAGATTTTGTCTATAACAAAAAAGTTTGTCTACTTCCACTCCCAGCCATGATAGAATAACTGGTATTGCACTAGCCCTCCACAAAATAAATATTAAAATTAAATATATGTATATATATGATGGTTATTATTGTCAGCTTGATTGGATTGAAGGATGCAAAGTATTGTTCCTGAGTGTGTCTGTGAAGGTATTGCCAAAAGAGATAAACATTTGAGTCAGCGGACTGGGAATAGCAGACCCACCCTCAATCTCGGTGGGCACCATCTAATCAGCTGCCAGCTCAACCAGAATAAAAGCAGGCAGAAGAACAAGGAAAGACTAGGCTGGTTTCATCTTCTGGCCTCCATCTTTCTCCTCCATCTTTCTCCCATCCCTGGAGAAATTGCAGAGATTAGTGCCACTATCAAGGACTTGAAAGACACAGACAGGGGTGGTGACTCCTACCATATCCCCATTCAAGTCTCCCATTTGGCCCATGCAAAGACAGACGGATCTTGCAGAACACCTGCGGATTACCATAAGCTTAACCAAGTAGTGACTCCAATTGCAGCTGCTGTAACAGATCAGCTGTCATTGCTTGAGGAAATTAACACATCTCCTGGTACCTGGTATGCAGCCATTGATTTGGCAAATGCTTTTTTCTCCATTCCTGTCCATAAGGCCCACCAGAAGCAATTTGCCTTCAGCTGGCAAGGCTAGCAATATACCTTTTACTGTCCTACCTCAGGGATATATCAACTCTCTTGCTTTGTGTCATACATAGTCTTGTTCGGAGAGACCTTGATTGCTTTTTCTCTCCACAAGATATCACACTGGTCCATTTCATTAATGACATTATGCTGATCGGATCCAGTGAGTGAGAATTAGCAAATACACTGGACTTATTGGTGAGACATTTGAGTGTCAGAGGATGGGAAATAAATCCAACTACAATTTGGGGGCCTTCTACCTCAGTACAATTTCTAGGGGTCCAGTGGTGTGGAGCCTGTTGAGAGACTCCCTCCAAGATAAAGGATAAGTTGCTGCATTTGGCCCCTCCCATGACCAAGAAAGAGGCACAATGCCTAGAGAGCCTATTTGGATTTCAGAGGCAACCCATTCCTCGTTTGGGTGTGTTACTCTAGCCCATTTATCGAGTGACCTGAAAGTCTGCCAGTTCTGAGTGGGGTCCAGAACAGGAGAAGGCTCTGCAACAGGTCCAGGCTGCTGTGCAAGCTGCTCTGCCACTTGGGCCATATGACCCAGCAGATTCAATGGTGCCTGCGGTGTCAGCGGCAGATAGGGATGTTATTTAGAGCCTTTGACAGGCCCCCTAGGTGAATCACAGTGGAGGCCTCTAGGATTTTGGAGCAAGTCCCTGCGATCTTCTGCAGATAACTACTCTCCTTTTGAGAGACAGCGCTTGACCTGTTACTGCGCTTTGGTGGAAACTGAACGTTTGATGGTGGGTCATCAAGCCACCATGCAACTTGAGCTGCCTATCATATATAAACTGGGTACTTTCTGACTCACCTAGCCATAAAATGGGGCATGCCCAGCAGCATTCCATCATCAAATGGAAGTGGTATATACATAATCAGGCTCAAGCAGGTAGTCGCAGTCACTCAGGAGGCTGAGGCAGGAGGATAGCTTAAGCCCAGGAGACTGAGGCTGCAGTGAACCATAATGATCCTGTGCACTCCAGCCTGGGTGACAGAGGGAGACCCTGTCTCAAAAAAAAAAAAAAGAAAGAAAAAGAAACTGAAGAATATCTCAATAAATATACCACATTCTTGGATTAGAAGACTCAATACTGAAGGTCAGTAATTTCAGCAGGAAAAAAAATAATATTCAAACTGTTATTATATTGCTAGTGCTTCACAAATTGTTCTATTGATTCAATGCAATCGCAATCAAAATCTCAGAAGGCATTTTTATAGAAATTGGTAAGATGATTCTAAAATTTAGATAGATACAAATACAAAGAACTTAGAAAAGCTAAAACCATTTTGAAAAAAAAAATGCTGTTGGAGAAATTATATTACTTTACTACAACAGTATTTAAGAGAAGGCAGTAAGCATATATTGTCCAAAATGATTTTTAATGATGATGGTAATTAATGAACACAGAACTAAAAATTATAGAAAATGTTTTATCTCCAACTAAATGACTAATCTTGTTTTATCATTAGTTTGTATGGGGAAAAAAAAAGTTTCTGCTGTTGAAAGAGTTTAAAAACCATGGATTTCATGTAATTTTTTTTTTTAATGCCACACAGAGATGTAACGTGTCCTGTGTAAAGCCATTAAGCTAAAGATATCAGGCTTTGTACCTTGGCTCTCAGTTCAGTGCTCTTGAGCCTGGAGTAGGTTGAGTCTGAAGCACTGAGAAGGTACTAGGATGTATAAACTTAAAGGGTTGGTTAGGCATTACCAACTAGAAATTCTATTCTGATATGCGAGCCGATCAATTAATTGTACAACTATTGTTTTCTTCCTGATATCTTTACGTAAGCATCTATACAAATTTAACTAATACTCAAGTGAATAACAGATGTGCATGTAGAAATCAGTTTTGGGAAATTCCATTCAAAATGTAGAGAAATGTCTAGAAACCTGAGTTTAGGAAGCAAAATTCAGAGATTCTAGACTCTTCCTAAGGAGGATACCCAGAACAAAACTGATGGCACCGGGTAAATCGTGATCTAAGCAACGGACTGAATCCTGTCTCTGGTTTATGATTCTGTAGGAAAAAGAAAATAAACTCGGAGAATGGAAAAGATCCCAGACTGGGCATGGTTGGGTCACAGCTGTAATCCCTGCACTTTGGTAGGCCAAGGCAGGGCAATTGCTTGAGCCCAGGAGTTTGAGACCAGCCTGGGCAACATAGTCAGACATCGTCTCTACAAAAAATACAAAAACGTAACCAGGCATGGTAGCACACACCTGTGTTCCCAGCTACACCGGAGGCTGAGGCAGAGGATGACCGGAGCCTAGTAGGCCAAGGCAACAGTGAGCTATGATCATTCCACTGTACTCCGGCCTGGGGGACAGATCGAGACCCTGTCTCAAAATGGAAAAGAAAAGAAAAGATTTATAATTGAAAAACTAGTTCAACCTTTCTTAAAATGTTAAGTTAAACATTTTATTAAGTATTTAAGAAACACATGTAATAATAATATTTCATAGGCTTTACCAAACTTAAACAAACAAAACATTAAATGCAGAAAGCTGTGTTTTACAATAGGACACATACATGCAAAATCAAGAACCTATCCTTTGACCTAATCATTCTATTCCTGGGACTGTAGCCTAAAGATATATATAATTCATAAATTGTTTATGCACAAAAATGTTCTTTGTAACTTTTTGTATACCAGTGAAATAATGAATTTTGCCTAGATGTCCAACAAAAGGGAATGGTTAAGCAAACCTAAGTTAACCAGAGGACAGACTATTGCATATATATATATATACATATATATGTATAATGTAGTCCATTTGTGCTGCTATAACAAAATGCAGCACAGATGGGGTAATTTATAAACAACAGAAGTTTATGTTTATTACAGTCAAGGCTGTAATAAGGGAAAATAAGCATTACTAATATTTATTATTTTCTGAAAGCCAAGAATGGTGTTAAGAACTTCATACACATTGGCTTCTTTCAACTTTACAATAATCTGCTAAAAACGTCTTTTTCTGGCTATGCTTTTAGAAATTAGAAAGTAAGGGCCAGGCACAGTGGCTCATGCCTATAATCTCAGCACTTTGGGAGGCCGAGGTGGAGGATCACTTGAGACCAGGAATTCAAGACCATTCTGGGCAACATAGGGAGACCCTGCTTCTATTTTAAAAATCTAAAAATTAGCCAGGTATGGTGGCGTGTGCCTGTAGTCCCAGCTACTCAGGAAGCAGAGGCAAGGCGATTACTTGAGCTCAGGAAATCAAGGCTGCAGTGAGCTGAGATCATGCTATTGTACTCCAGCCTGGGCAGCAGGGTGAGATCCTGTCTCAAAAAAAATAAAAAAGGAGAGAGAGAGAGAAAGCTAAGCTTTAGCAACATTGTATAATTTATCCAAGGTAATACAATGTATTAAATAAATGATCAGCTAAGCTGCTATAACAAAAAGCCCATCTGTACAGAGGTTTAAGTAAGATAGAGGTCTATTTCTCTTTCTTTTCTCATAGTCCACAAGTGTGAGAGGTAGATCTGCTTTCCTCAACATGTGGCTTCCAAACAGGCTCCAATCATTGCCACTGCGCAGGCAGCAGAAAGGGCAAGAGAGAGCTAGAAGCAGAAATTAGGCCAGGTGCAGTGGCTCACACCTGCAATCCCCACACTTTGGGAGGCTAAGGCAGGAGGATCACTTGAGGCCAGGAGTTGAAACTAGTCTGGGAAACATAGCGAGACCCCCATCTCTACAAAAAAATTAGCTAGGCATGGTAGCACACACCTGTCGTCCTAACTACTTGGGAGGCTGAGGCAGAGGGATCGCTTGAGCCCAGAAGGCTGAGGCTGCAGAGAGCTATGATCGTACCACTGCACTCCACCTTGAGTGATCCTGTCTCCAAAAAAAGGTTGGGGGGAGAATTAACAAGATGACCCAGAAATTGCACAAGTTACCTCTGCCCACACCCCACTGGTCCAAATGTGGCCACATGTTCAAAATTAGCTGGACAGTGTAGTCTATAGCTGAAGAAATATGTGGTCAGCAAAAACTCCAGGATGTGATTTTACTAAAAGGAAAAAGATGAAAATAGTTACTAGAGAGAGTCAGCAGTCTCAACGGACTAACAAGTAGAGGAACTACAGGTGAAACCCCGAAACCTTGGCCTGTTTGGATCCAGAGCTCTCTTTCTCAATCACATCAAAGTGCCTCTCTAAACACTTGAAAAAATTTTTTGCCAGGTGCAGTAGCTCATGCCTGTAATTGCAGCACTTTGGGAGGCTGAGGCTAGAGGATTGCTTAAACCCAGGAGTTCAAGACGAGCCCTGGCAACATAGCAAGACTCCATCTGTGTAAAATATTCTAAAATTAGCCAGGCATGGTGGTCCACGCCTATAGTCCTAGCTACTTGAGAGGCTGAGTTGGGAGAGTTGCTTGAGCCCCAGAGGTTGAGGCTGCAGTGAGACATGATTGCACCACTGCACTCCAGCCTGGACAACACAGCCAGACCCTATCTGAAAAGAAAGAAAGAAAGAAGGAAAGAAAAACTTTCTTTGGTTTCTGTGATTTTTCCTCTGACTGTTTCTACTGAGGCTTCAGGTTCTCTTCAGGTCTAACAGAGGGGATCCCACTCCCTCACCCCAATTCCAACCCACCCTACTCCACTCTCCATGTCTATTACTGGCTCCTCAGATACTAAATGATCCTTGTGGTTTTCCTACATCCTTCCCGCAGCTTTGTGAATAGTCCCTTTAATTCAAACTTTGCAAAATACCCAGTTTGGATATACCATGTGTCTGCTGCAAGGACCTTGATTAAGTCTCCTCATTCATGGTTGACTCTGCAGGGCAGTGGTCAAAGAAAACATTCAGACTCATCAGAGTGAAATATTCATGGTATGGTTTGGATGATGGTGTCCCCTCCAAAATTTATGCTGATTTTTGCATCTAAGAGGTGTGGTCTTTGCAATGTGATTAAGGCATGAAGGCTCTCCCTCATAAATGATATTAGCATCCTTATAAAGGGGTTGAGGCTAAAGGCAGCAACCTCTTGCCCTTCAGTCCTTTCTGCCATGTGATGGCAATGTTTTACCCTCTGGAGGATGCAGAAACAAGGCACCATCTTAGAAGGAAAAAGCAGCCCTCACCAGACATTAGTCATGCTGGCGCCTTGATCTTGGACTTCCCAGCCTCCAGAACTGTGAGACATTAACTTCTATTGTTTATAAATTACCCAGTCTGTGCTGTATTTTGTTACAGCAGTCCAAACGGACTAGGCAATCTATAAAACTTAGAAATATCTTCTGCTGAAATTGACCCGTCTTCCCCAACAGAAAATAAGATCCAGGAAGGCTGTGGCTCTCCTTTTATTGTTTATTCCTGGAGCCCAGCACAATACCTAGCACAGAGCAGGCTCACTAAAGATTAGGTATGAATGAAGACTGAGTCCTCCATATAGTAGTTTTTCAACAGATATGCATCTGATGAGGGAAAGGCCCCAATTTTATGTATAAGTCTCCAAACAATTCCATATGAAGCCATAAAAGAACTCTTTTTTGAGAAAACACTCCAGTACGGACTGTATTTGGCTACAGTGTTCCTACAATCTCCAAACCTCCTTCACCTTTATGGGTTTTAATACTACCTGTCATTGCAACATGTTCACCAGATTTTTCGATTCCCCCTTGTGATACTTTGAAGTAGAGTATGATTGAAGAACTGTAGTCTGAACTGGGACAAAGTGTGTAATAAACACATTGCAGATAATTTCCTTTAAATGTGATCTTAGATGCTAGGAAGACGTTAAGCACATCACAGCAAGAACTTTACTAAGGACATGAGATTCGACTTTCCAATCCAACACAAATACTACCATATTTCCATGACTCTAAGATGCCGCTGATTTTTAGATACCCCATTATACACCACTAGAAAAAGAAAAAAATGATGCCAGTTAAACTCTGACACAATGCTTTTTTACTGCTTAGAATCTTTCTACGCTTATGAAAAGAAGAATTTTAGACTTAATTAATCAAAGATTTTCATTACATATCACACTGGACTTTTTCCATGCATTTCTACAAATACAATACCTTTTTGTTTCAATGCCAAATCATACTGCGATATTGTGAAGACATTGTAAATGGCAATTAAATGCATATAACTCAAAGTGACAACAATATAAATAGCTATGATCAGATTCCTACAACCATATCACAACTATGACCTGGCCAACAGAACTGTGAGATGTCCTCAATTGTAAGGTGCATCTTGATTTCAGAGAAGGTCAAATGGGGGTAGGGGCGGGAGGGAGTAAGTCTTGGAATCAATGAAGTATGAGACTTAGCTCAAAATGAAAGTGCAGAGACTAAGTCCTACATTTCATTACATCTTTTGTAACATACGTGTTAGGAAGTGGTGAGCCAAAGATGAGGAAGAATGGGTTGGGGAGGAAACAATCAGAGAATGCAAATTCTCGCTATTTTCAAATTCATCTTTTGCAGGTTACAAATGTTTATTAAGTTGCAAATACTTTTTGAAAAATCACTCACAAAATAGTGCACAGTGTGTGTGTGTGTGTGTGTGTGTGTGTGTGTGTATGTGTCACCCAGGCTAGGGTGCAGTGACATGATTTTGAGTCCCTGCAACCTCCGTCTCCCAGATTTAAGCAATTCTCCTGCTTCAGCCTCCTGAGTAGCTGGGACTACAGGTGTGCCCCACCACATCCGGCTTATTTTTGTATTTTTAGTAGAGACGCAGTTTCACCATGTTGGCCAGCTGGTCCTGAATCCCTGACCTCAAGTGATCCACCCATCTTGGCCACCCAAAATACCGGGATTACAGGTGCCACATTAAATATTTGCCGGTTAATGGTTGCTTAAAGTAAGGTAGAGAACTAAAGAACAATCCAGTGACTTGATTATTGGAGATACTTATCTAGATCACAGGAAATTCCCCAAGTTACCCTGTAGGAAATGCTTGCTATGCTCAAATTCAGTGATGGGTGTTTCCAAAATTAACTCTCAGAAAAGAAGGAAAATCTTATATCTGAGTCCTCACAAACTCTTTCATATTGTAAAGTACTCTCTCCATTATTTTATTTTGAACTACAAAATACTGTTTGAGGAAGACATATTACCCTAACTTAATACTAGCTTGGATGCTTATAATCTAATGAAATTGACTGCTTAAAGGGCACATTGTTCTTCATTAAGCACATCTGGAGGTACGAAACTTGTAAGTGCTGGATGTCATTGTAATCAAGCCTTTCCAAAATCACCAAAAGTAATTAGGCTGTGAAGAGCACAGGTGAATCAGGAAACCAATAAGGAGAAATTAAAAACCCGTTGGCCTTAACATTACATGAATGGCTACTTGTGACTTGGGGTAGAATTTCCAATGACCACATCATTCACAGATTCAAAAAGTGCTGTATCTCAAATAGTTTAAACACAAATACAAAGTGTTCAGAAAAACTGTGAATCTGGTGATTCAGGACACGCTGCCCCAAAATATGGCACATTGACACTGGAGAAAACAGCAGAAGCAGGAAGGCTACTCTCACCTTCCTGTCGCCCTTCTCCCCTAGAACACATCATAAAAATGTCATTTCAGAGGAATCCTTCCTATACCTGCAGGAAAGGAACATCCTCATCCTGGAAGACAGGAGGGCCAAGAAGAATCTGAGCAAAAAGGTCTTGCTAAATTCCTGCCAATGTACTATCGTTAGATCACAGCCCCTCTGTCCAGCCAAGCTTTCCTATAACTGTCCACTCTTCCTTGAACATAGACATAAAAATAGTTTCCCCTGTTTCTTTGGCTCTTCATTTCTGAAGGCTCTTGTGTCACGTAAAATTTCTATTAATAAATATGTACGCTTTTCTCTTGTTAATCTGTCTTTTGTCGTAGGGATTTCAGCAATGTACCTAGCAATGCAAGAAGAAAAGATATTATTTTTTCTCCCCTGTCATGGTAATGATGAAATAAACAGATGCCAAAGATGTATGTAAGAGTATGAATTTAAATTTTGTCATCCCGTATTTTTTTTCTTTTTGAGATGAAGTCTCGCTCTGTTGCCCAGGCTAGAGTGCAGTGGTGTGATCTCTGCTCACTGCAACCTCCACCGCCCCCCCGCACCCGGCCACCCCCAGTTCAAGAGATTCTCCTGCCTCAGCCTCCTAAGTACTTGGGACTATAAGCATGCACCACCACGCTCAGCTAAATTTTTTTGTATTTTTAGAAGACACAGGGTTTCACCATGTTGGCCAGGCTGATCTCAAACTCCTGACCTTAGGTGATCTGCCCATCTCGGCCTATCAAAGTGCTGTCATTCCATATTTTTAAAGTAATGCATTTTACATTTGACATTAAAAATTACAATTTGGGCCAGGTGCAGGCTTACATCTGTAATCCCAGCATTTTGGGTGGCTGAGGCAGGCAGATTGCTTAAAATCAGGAGTTCAAGACCAGCCTAGGCAACATAGCAAGACCTCATCTCTAAAAAGAAAAGAAAAACATTTTTTAGTACAATGTACATATGTAATAAAATTAATAATTAAATATTGGCCAGGCATAATGAATCACACCTGTAATCCCAGCACTTTGGAAGGCCAAGGCAGGTGGATCACCTGAGGTCAGGAGTTCAAGACCAGCCTGGCCAACACAGTGAAACCCTGTCTCACTAAAAATACAAAACTTAGCTGGGCATGGTGGCACGCACCTGTAATCCCAGCTATTCAGGAGGCTGAGGCAGGAAAATCACTTGAACCCAAGAGGCAGATATTACAGTGGACTATCATTCCCCTGCACTCCAGCCTGGACAACAGAGTAAGACTTCATCTCAAAAAAAAAAAAAAATATATATATATATATATATTAAATATTATCAGTAGATCTTACACTATTTTCCTCTGTATCTCTAAAACTCTGTATATTCAAGTTGGCAAAAACTGTCTCATTGGGGAAAATGTAAGTAACATTATATTCGATGTTGCCTTATATTGCAATGCACGTGATTTTTGTCCTGAATTAGCTGGATAATTCCCCCCAATTTTTTATTTCACATGGTCTTTTTAAATGTCCCTTCCTCTTCAAAAACTGTAAGATTATAAAAATAATGAGCATAAAATGATTAAACAGAAGAACTCTTAAACGACTGCAGTTAAAGCTAAATCAGTTTATAACAGCATCCAGGAATTTGCCTAATGGAAAATTTCTTCAAGTCCAACTCAGACTGGAAGTTTCTCTTTCTGCCAAAATAAGCAAGGATATAGCATTCTCCTCTGTGCCCCACTGTGAAAGAGACACTCTCTCAACAACGATTGATCAAATACTCTTTTGGGGGCTCGGAAAAGGGTACTCACAAAGTGTAGTGTTTTGGCATGCAGAGTACTTTGAACTGAAAGTTTGGAAAGCCTCAGAACCAAGGCTGTGACCATTACAGGTTTGTCGCCCAATACACACAGCAAATCAGTACACCAAGACACCAGACTGCAGCAGAGAAAGAGATTTAATAGTAGCGTCACAGAACTAGGAAACCTCAAATTTGTCCTCCTGAGGAGTTTGGGGCTAGAGTTTTCAAGGGTTTCAGGGTGAGCTGAAGCATGGAGATCGTTGATTGGTGGAAGAGTGCAGGTGAAGTTGTGGGACAGGGAGAAGAAGAAGTTGTATCCTCACACTCACCTCATTCCCTGTGCGGGTTTCCAAACTGATTGCTGGAATCTGGGGTCTAGAAGCATCTTATGTGATCCTAAAACAAAAGGCTTATGACCCTAGTGTAGGAGATCCTGTCTGCAGGGACAACAAGGAGGCAAACAGTCAGTGTCCAGTGCTATGTGATTTTTAGCAGCAAGGAAGTGAGTCAGAGTGCAGCCTGATGAACACTTAATTATGACTCTGTTTCTGTCCGTAATCCAGCATGCAATCCTTGTCAACCCTGTTGGCGTGGTTTCAAGGTCTTTCTGACCTTCTGCCATCTTCCTGTCTCCCACCCTTCTTACTCCCCCAAAGCCAGGCAGAGAAACTAGAATTCTTCTTCCCCAAGGCAAGTTATAGAAATTAGATCCCCTTTTCCCCAAAGTAAAACATAAAACCTAGAAATATTTCTCTAACTCTAACCCACTTTTCATGAAGAAGTTGGCCATAAAGAAATGTTTTTACCTACCTTGTCTTATTGTGAGTCATAAAACCTACATTCCTGAGGGGTCCTGCCCTGTTCCTGGGAAGAAGGAATGCTACAGAGAGATCAAGAAGAATCTGAACACACAGGCCTTGCTGGATTCTCCCTGTAAACCAAAAATAAAATTCTAAACCCCCTCCCACTATCTGAATAGACCCCTTCTCTTGGCCAAGGGCATTCCAAAATTAACCTGAAAAACTCATTCAGGCCATGATGGGAATGGGGAGTCCAACATGCCTCATTATACCCTCCGCCCTTTTGAAATTCAGGCCCAGCTGACTAGCATTAACATCAACACAGACCTTAAGACTGACAGAACAGACTCTTTAAGTCTAATAAGAAATTTTACAGGCTAGGCACAGTGGCTCACACCTGTAATCCCATCATTTTGAAAGGCCGAGGTGGGTGGATCACCTGAGGTCGGAAGTTCAAGACAAGCCTGGCCGACATGACGAAACCTCAGCTCTACCAAAAATACAAAAATTAGCCAGGCGTGGTGGTGCACACCTGTAGTCCCAGCTGCTTGGGAGGCTGAGGCAGGAGAATTGCTTTAACCCAGGAGGTGGAGGTTGCAGTAAGCTGAGATCACGCCACTGCACTCCAGCCTGAGCAACAGAGCAAGGCTCCATCTCAAAATAGATATATATCTCCAGGGTGTGGTGGCACTCACCTCCTGTAGTCCCGGCTACTCAGGAGGTTGAGGCAGGAGGATCACCTGAGCCCAGGAGGTCAAGGCTGCAGTGAGCCATGATTACACCACTGCACTCTAGCCTGAGAGACAGAGTAAGACCCTGTCTTGAAAATAAATATATCAGGCCAGACGCAGTGGCTCATGTCTGTTATCCCAGCACTTTGGGAGGCCGAGGCAGAAGGATCATTTGAGGTCAGGAGTTCGAGACCAGCCTGGCCAACATGGTGAAACCCCATCTCTACTAAAAATACAAAAATTAGGTGTTGTGGTACACACCTGTAATCCCAGCTACTTGGAAGGCTGAGGCAGGAGAATCACTTGCACTCAGGAGGCAGAGGTTGCCGTGAGCTGAGAACATGCCACTGCACTCCAGCCTGGGTGACAGAGTAAGACTCTGCCTCAAAAAAAAAAAAAAGGAAATAAACAAATAAAACTTTTTTAAAAAATTTACAATTGGCCCGGCGTGGTGGCTCACGCCTGTAATCCAAGCACTTTGGAGGCCAAGGCAGGTGGATCATCTGAGGTCGGGAGTTCAAGACCAGCCTGACCATCATGGTGAAACCCCGTCTTTAAAACATAATAATAAATAAAATAAAATAAATAAATAAATTTACAATCTATTATCAGAAGGCTGCTACCTGGAGACTTCCTTTGATAGTGGGAACTTTGGTCTCCATAACCCCTTATCTTAACCCAGACATTCCCTTCTATTGATTCTACATCTTTAGAAAATAACTTAACTCTTCAATCAATTGCCAATCAGAAAATCTTTGAGTCTGCCTATAACCTGGAAGCCGCCACTTCAAGTTGTCCCACCTTTCTCCACCAAACCAACATACATCTTACATGTACTGATTATCTTATGTGCCCCTAAAATGCATAAAACCAAGGTGTAGCCCAGTCAGGCTCAGGATCTCCCGAGAGCTGTGCCATGGGCCATTGGTCACTCTGATTGGCTCAGAATAAATCTCTTTAAATATCGTATAGCATCTGACTTTTTTTGTCATCAACACCCGCTCCGTCTGTTATCACTGCATCACACTTTTTTTGTCCAATCACTTTCCTACACAGCTGTCCCCTAGTTATCAAACTTAAGCATGAAAAGCAGATTTTGGGTCTTTGGGTCTTCATTTCTGAAGGCTCCCATATCATGTAAAACTTCAATTA
This sequence comes from Lagothrix lagotricha, assembly GCA_963574225.1. Taxonomy (NCBI): domain Eukaryota; kingdom Metazoa; phylum Chordata; class Mammalia; order Primates; family Atelidae; genus Lagothrix; species Lagothrix lagotricha. Next base: position 47,837 of record CAUYNB010035731.1, on the reverse strand, counting down.
AATAGATTTGTTATGCTTTTCTCTCGTTAACTTGTCTTTTGCTTCAAGAGTCATCTGTGAGCCTCATGATGACGGGCGAGAAAAGGCATCCCATCTTTCCACCCCCGTACTTTCTGAGGCCAAGATTCTGGTCTAGACGCTACAGATATGATAGTGAAGAGAAGAGTCTCTGCCCTCCTGGCACTTCAGCATGGGAGTTAACAACTATCTCCACAATAAGTAATTTAATTACTATACAGGCTGCGATCACAGAGGCTTTTGTAGGGTGGATCAGAGCCCATGAGCAAACCAGAAAAACAGTATCAGGAGCAGAGGCTGGGAGACTGCCGGTGCTTGGAACTTACAGCTCTCCCATCATTTCTGAAAGTGAAAAGATACAGAGAAAAGCTTTCTTGGCATAAAGTAGACAAGACACACTTAGCCATGCTCATTGGAGCGTGCCTAACAGCCTTTCATCAATTCAAAAGGACTTTGTTATCTGAGTTCTAAACCGAGCACCTCTGTAATACAGGAGTTAAAAAGAAATTATTTAGGCAGTTAGAAAAGGTATGGGAGTCCTCCGTTAGGTTATTCTTTTAATAAAAAGCCGCCCACAGCTAGGCGCGGTCGCTCACGCCTGTAATGCCAGCACTTTGGGAGGGCGAGGCAGGCAGATCACCTGAGGTCAGGTGTTTGAGACAAGCCTAGCCAACAAAGTGAAACTTCATCTCTACTAAAAATACAAAAATTAGCTGGGCGTGGTGGCATGTGCCTGTAGTCCCAGCTACTTGGGAGGCTGAGGCAGGACAATTGCTTGAACGCAGGAGGCAGAGGTTGCAGTGAGCCGAGATGGCACCACTGCACTCCAGCCTGGGTAACCGAGCGAGACTGTCTCAAAAAATAAAAAAATAAGGCAGTCCCAAATTATTTCTTTTCTAACAAAAATAGCCTAAAAAATCAAACTGCAAGCATAAATAAGCAAGCTGGAAGCTTGCGTAGGTAAATGCCAGCAGCTGTGCCAATAACAAAGGGATACCTGAAGATCAGGTATACTCAACATGGAGGTTTCCTCTCCCCTTTTTTCCTTTGCCACTTGTGCAGGTGTCATGGCACTGGCCAGGTAAAGACTCTATCTGCATAATAAAAAATTAGTGTGGGATGGCCAGCCACCTCATGCCTATGTAAATGACACACCTGCCCCAGCCAACCCACTGCATCCTATGTAAATCAGACACCGCCTCCTCAAGCCCCTCTAGAAAACCAACCACATCTGATCCCAAACCCAGGAACCCACTCAGGCCCCCTTCCTCTGCACGAGGAAGCGCTCTCTTCTTTCACCTGTTACACTTCTGCTCTTAAACCCACTCCTCCTGTGTGTCTGCGTCTTTGATTTCCTTAGCGCAAGACAACAAACCACAAGTGCTCCCCCAGACTAATGATGCCACTTCATCTGCAATATGAGATGTTCAATTCGTACTAGAAAAAGAAAGGGTCCTGATAGGATGAAGCCACCATTCCAGTATGAACTGGTGCGGGGTAAGAGCAGCCTGGGACATTCTGAAAAGGTCAGCGGACAAAACACAGGACCTGACTAACAAAAGAGGAGAATACACACACAGCGGAGACCCTTCCCTCAGGCACAGACGGCTAAAGGTTTCGCCAAGTCCCCAGCAGAGACGGATTATAAATTAATAGCAGAACCACCCTGGAAGGTATTTGTAGCTGTTATATAGAAAATGGTGCTTACATTCTGTGCACAGTAAATTGGATCTAGGTCTCCTTGCATGTGTGGATTTTGGCATTCTTAATTAATGCCTTTAGTAAAGTTGCAAGCTAATGAAGCCCTCCAGATATTGTTATGACCATATTCAGAGAAAAACCTTAACTGACAATGAGAGTCCAGATTCTGGTGCCCCGAGGGCATGGACCAGGTAAGGAATATCCCCTGCCCTATAGCATGCTCCCTTAATAAGCAACGAAAGTGTGTTGCGTGTTACAATTACTTAGAAATACTTTTCAATGAGTACTCTAGAAGAAAAAGGAGATGGATTAAATCAAAGGTTTTTCAGGGCAGCCAACTGTTAAGGAGGAATCTGTCATTTTCTAGATCGGAAAAAAAAAAGGATGTAGTACACGGACAATTATTTTGGTCTTCTCTTTGTTCTTCTCTCTGCTTCTGCATAATACTTCTCACACACCCCGGTGGCCTTTAGAGGACATACAAATTTCTCTGCCATTACTCTTCTCTCAGGTTCCCTATTCTCATGCAAATTCACCCTATAAGTCCTCTTCTTTATCATCCCATTCCTATTTTGAAACATAAAAAGCACGAAACCCCCAGAAGCCCCGCGGTTGTGCCCAAAGGGGGAGAGGCTAGATAACCTTTTGTATCTTTTCTGTCACTAATTCCTGATCTGAGCCCAACGTGTCCCCACTAATGCCGCTGCCTGAAATGGTCTGCAGTTTGAGCTTTTTCCACCATCCTATCCAATGCCCTCAGCAATTCACATTCATAAAAAGTGAGATTAAATGTGTGTAACTGTTGGCCTGTGCTCCCGAATTCCGTTGCTGGCTCTACTAATGATTTCCTGTTAAGGACAGATTTTTACCTCAGTAAAGGTAGCGATGCCTGCCTTGCTGTCAGGAACAGTTATTAAGAAACTAAGCCAGGGCCGGGCAAAGTGGCTCATGCCTGTAATCCCAGCACTTTGAGAAGCCCAAGAGGGTGGATCGCTTGAGCCCAGTAGTTCGAGACCAGCCTGGTCAACATGGTAAAACCTCATCTCTACTAAAAATACAAAAACTAGCCAGGTGCGGTGGTACATGCCTGTAGTCCCTGCTACTCAGGAGGCTGTGGTGGGAAGATGGCCTGAGCCTGGGAAGGTCGAGGCTGCAGTGAGCCTAGCACCACTGCACTCCAGCCTGGGTGACAAAGTGAAACCCTGTCTCAAAAAGAAAATAAAAACTAAGCCAGGTTTCTCCAACACAAAATAAATTAGCTGATCAGTTTAGTACATGCAGGGCAAAATATAGCAAAAGAGTCATTCATTCACTGAGCAAATATTCATTAATCAGCTACTTTATACCCTGTATAAATACTTTATACATTCATATTGACAAGTCCCTACATTCAAGAGACTTGGGATCTAGTAGAGGAGATAAAACAAAAACTTTTCTTTTTTTTTTTGAGACACAATCTCACCCTGTCACCCAGGCTGGAGTTCAGTGAACTGACCACTGCTCACTGCAACCTCCGCCTCCCAGGTTCAAGCAATTCTTCCGCCTTGGCCTCCCAAAGTGCTGGGATTACAGGCATGAGCCACCATGCACGGCCTATATACATTATCTGATTTAACTCCCACAGCAACCCTGAGAAGTAAAGTCACTATCCCCATTTTATAGAGGAAGTAAAGGACATTCAGACAGGCTGAGTAATTTGTCCAAGAAAATTGGCAATGCAAGAATATATTTATTTATTTATTATTTTTGTTTTTTAAAGACAGGGTCTTGCTCTGTCACTCAGGCTGGAGTGCAGTAACATAATCATGGCTCACTGCAGTGTCAAATTCCTGGGCTTAAGGATCCTCCCGCCTCAGCCTCCCAAGTGTCTAGGATTACAAGTGTGTGCCACCATGCCCGACTAATTTTTTTTTTTTTTTTGGTAGAGACAGGCAATGCAAGAATTTTAAAACATTCCGGTCTGTCTGTCTGTCCAAATATACATAATAGATATATTACTTCCTCTTTCCCCAACAGGAAAGTTATGTCAAGGAGAAAACATTTTTTCCCCACTCTCTTAGGTTCAGTACCTAGGGGCCTGCAAATTAACCTGAAAAAAGACAGATCAACAAAAGAAAAGACAAATTTTTATTCACATACATACATACATACATACTTGGGAGTTCACAGAAAAATATGACTGAAGGAACCAGAATTGGGGGCTTATACATCATCTGAATGGGGGAATGTGGGGGAGCAGTGAGACACTTCTAGGAGAACAACTTACTTCTTAGAAGATGGAGAGCCGGGCACGGTGGCGTGTGCCTGCAGTCCCAGCTATTCAGGAGACTGGGCCTGGAGGATCTCTTGAGTCCGGGAGTTCTGGGCTGTAGTGCACTATGCCGATCGGGTGTCCGCACTAAGTTTGGCATCGATATGGTGACCTCCCAGGATTGAGGGACCACCAGGTTGCCTAAAAAGGGGTGAACCGGCCCAGACTGGAAACGAAGTGGGTCAAAACTCCCATGCTGATCAGTAGTGGGATCGCGCCTGTGAATAGCCACTGCACTCCAGCCTAAGCAACATAGCGAGACCCCATCTCTATTAATAAAAAAAAAAGAAGAAGAAGATGGAGAGAAAAGGCCCTTAGGGAAACACAGAGGACTTTTTTAAAAAATCAATAGATTCATAGAGGAATAGACAGGAGACATGATAACCTTGTGAGGATGTCTACTGGGGTGTGATGCTGACTTCTGTCTTCCCTGAGAAGAAAAAATCAGAGTTGCTCCTGGGGAGGGGATTTATGACCATTGGGTTCATTGGGAGCTCTGACTTTAGGCAAATAAAGGATTTCAGGAATTCAAATGCCTTCAGCTCAAAATAACTTTTATGCCAAAATGGTATATTTGGGCCAGACACGGTGGCTCACGCCTATAATCCCAGCACTTTGGGAGGCCAAGGTAGGTGGATCACTTGAAGTCAGGAGTTCGTGACCAGCCTGGTGAAAACCCATCTCTACTAAAAATACAAAAAAACTGAGCATCGTTGGTGGGTGCCTGTAATCCCAGCTACTCAGGAGGCTGAGGCAGGAGAAATGCTTGAACTGTGGAGGCAGAGGTTTCAGTGAGCCAAGATCATGCCACTGCACTCCACCCTGGGCGACAAGAGTGAGACTCTGTCTTAAAAGGAAAAAAAAAAAGGCACATTTGGGGTGGCATTTTGATCCTCTTCAGATATCTATTAGAACACAAACACAAATAGCAATAGCACAGAAGAAGACATGCTAAATGAAATTCCATAAAAGAATGATTAAAATGCAACAAAGTTTCAGAGATGAAGATGAAGATGAGGTGATTAGGGAAGCCCGAATCAGAGCACAGGCAGGTGAGCTGCATCTTAGGATTTCAGCAGGCAGAGCAGGAAGAGAATTCTAGTAGGCTGAAACGTTCTTTTTTAATGGGCATGGTGGGAGGAGGGTATAGAATCTATCTACAGCACGTTACGTAAGTAGTCTGGCTAAAAATCATGGAATACTTCAAAAATTTGCATGCCATCCTTAAATAAGGTCTCAATTCCCTTCTCTGAAATTTTGCTACAGGTGAAGGATGAGCAACAGACACATTATTAAATCAAGAACCAGTTTTTGTGGGCCAGGCACGGTGGCTCACACCTGTAATCGCTGTACTTTGGGAGGCTGAGGCGGGTGAATCACTTGAACTCAGGAGTTCGAGACCAGCCTGGGCAACATAGCAAAACCCTGTCTGTACAAAAAAATACAAAAATTAGCCAAGTATGGTGGCAAGCACCTGTAGTCCCAGCTACTTGAGAGGCTGAGGTGGGAGGATCACTTGAGCCCGGGAGGAGAGGTTGCAGTGAGCTGAGATCACCCCACTACACTCCAGCCTGGACAACAGAGTGAGACCTGCTCTAAAAACAAAACCAAACAAAAAAAACACTAATTTTTGGGCCAGGCGTGGTGGCTCGCCTGTAATCCAAGCACTTTGGAGGCCAAGGAGGGCGGATCACCTGAGATCGGGAGTTCAAGACCAGCCTGACCAACACGGTGAAATCCCATCTTTAAAAAAAAAACAAAAAACTAGTTTTTGCTAGGACTAGGAACTGTTTTGATCTTTTGAAACAAAGGACAGGCCAGCCCTTAATAGCATACAAGTCCCTGTTACATGATAAGAATTCCATACCACAAAAATTGATTGTCCCAGTCATACTGGTCTAATTCAAGCTGTAAATGGATCCCTTCTTAGCCAAGGAGATTCCACAGAAACCTTAGAAACTGAGTTACTGGTCATAACTGGGTGGGAGGCCTAACATGTTTTATTATACTTCTTCCTTTTTGGAGTTTAGATGCAACAACCAACCAGCATTAATGTTAAAATAGAGATCTTAAGACTGACAAAACAGACTCTCTGTGGCCAGTAAGATACCAAATTACAAACAGGACTTAAGACAGTGCAAGGTAAGTGTGAAGTCTCATCTGCAGTCCATCAATCTTGATAAACGGGTCATTTTTTATTATTTTTTGAAACAGAGTCTCACTCTGTCACCCAGGTTGGAGTGCAGTGGCTCAGTCTCAGCTCACTGCAATCTCCACCTCCCAAGCACAAGCAATTCTTCCACCTCAGCCTCCCAAGTAGCTGGGACTACAGGTGTGCACCACGACACCTGGCTAATTTTTGCATTTTTTTGTAGAGATGGGGTTTTGTCATGTTGCCCAGGCTGGTCTCAAACTCCTGAGCTCAAGCAATTTACCCACCTTGTCCACCCAAAGTGCTGGGATTACAGGCATGAGCCACCGTGCCCGGCCCTAAACAGATAATTTTTTATCCAGGTTATTGTGGCTGACTCTGACACAGCACCCTCATCTTAAGCATTTCTTTCAGTTCCAAGTTTTAGGCAGAGCTTTATTCCTTTAACTAATTGCAAATTAAAGAATCTCCAGGCCAGGCACAGTGGCTCATGCCTGTAGTCCTTGCACTTCGGGAGGCTGAGGGGGATGGATCTCTTGAGGTCGCTTGAGTTTGAGACCAGCCTAGACAACATGGCAAAACCCCATCTCTACGAAAAAAATACAAAAATTAGCCGGCTATGTGGCATGTGACTGTAATCCCAGCTACTCAGCAGGCTGAGGCAGGAGGATTGCCTGAGCAAGGGAGGCAGAGTTTACAGTGAGCCAAGATGACGCCACTGCAATCCAGCCTGAGTTACAGAGTGAGACCCTATATCAAAAAAAAAAAATCTCCGAATTTGCCTATAACCTATAAGACCCCCTCCTTCAAGATATCCTGCCTTTTGGGGCTGAATCAATGTATGCCTTCCATGTGTTGACGTGTGTCTTTGCCTGTAAATCCCGCATCCCTGAAATGTGTAAACCAAACTATAATTCACTTGTCCCAGGACCATGTACTCAAGGCTTCTTGGGTCATGTCTTCCCCAGACCACAGTCACTCCTATTCATTCCCAATAAACCTCTTTAAAATATTTAACAGAGCTTGGTTTTTCTGTTAACAGAGAAAAGTGAAATAGAGCAAAGTAAAAATTGTAACAGTGAGAAAATTATGACAGTGACAGAGATCTGATCTAACCAACTCCAAGCTACCCTTGTTCATTCCTGGTCGTAGGCTAAACTAGCTTCGGGAGGAACTGAGTTTATAGTTCAGCTTTGAAAGGAAGATGCTAACAGACTTTTCCTGAAACAAATCCCCTTCTTGCCTGGGGACCAGACTGACTTTTTTTTTTTTTTTTTCGACGGAATCTCACTCTGTATTACAGGCTGGAGTGCAGTAGCATAATATAAGCTCACTGCAACCTCTGCCTCCCAGGTTCAAGCGATTCTTCTGCCTCAGCCTCCCAAGTAGCTGCGATTACAGGCACCTGTCACAAAAAAACAAACAAAAAAAAAAACCTCTTTAAAACATTTAACATATTTGAGACCAGCCTGGACAACATGATGAAACCCCATCTCTACAAAAAAATACAAATAAAATAAAATAAACCTCTTTAAAATAGGTTTATTGTTGTCATAAATACGGGCATGAGCCACTGTGCCTGGCCCAGAGATTCTTTAATTTGAAATTAGTTAAAGGAATAAGGCTCTGCCTAAAACTTGGAGCCGACAGAAAGCAATGCTTAAGTTAAGATGAGGGTACTGTGTCAGAGTCAGCCACAATATCCTGGGTCAAAAATGATCTGTTTAGGGCCAGGCACGGTGGCTCATGTTGTCCATGCTGGTTTCAAATATGTTAAATATTTTAAAGAGGTTTATTTTTTTTAAATATTAAAAATACAAAAATTAGGCCAGGCACGGTGGCTCACATCTCTAATCCCAGCACTTTGAGAGGCTGAGGTGGGCAGATCACCTGAGGTCAGGAGTTCGAGACCAGCCTGACCAATATGGTGAAACCCCATCTTTAAAAAAAAAAAATACAAAATTTAACCGGCTAATTTTTGTATTTTTAGTAGAGACAGGGTTTCACCGTCTAGACCAGGCTGGTCTCGGACTCCTGACCTCGTGATTCGCTTGCCTCGGCCTCCCAAAGAGCTGGGATTACAAGTGTGAGCCACCGCACCCGGCCACCAGATTGCTTTTGTAAGACTAACAAATTAGTCACAAGATTAGCAATTATGGTTTAGTTGAAGCGTCATGCAGCCGGGTCTCAGGGAAGATGGCTGCGCTGGTGAAACCTGCGCGGTTTGTGGTGCCACTGTTGCTGCATATGGTCCAGGGTTGGGACCTTGACGCGAGGCGCTGGGGTCCGAGTGCTGCAGCGGAACCCAGTGAAAGCGGTGTTTCCTTCCGGTGAGGTGGTGCAACGGAAGCGCCCTCCTGGGAAGCAACGCCACAAGGCAGCGTCTGAGGCCAGTGCCCGGGAGCACCGAGAGAAACAGCCGCTTGAGGTGTCCCCATTCCACACTCCCGGTACCTGGGAAGAGTCTGGGCTTCACTACGATAAGACTTTTCTTGGGGACAGGAGGCTGAGCAGTGTAATGACAACAGTAAAGTCCAGGCCATTTCGGGAAAAACAAGGGAAGATCCTGCTGGAAGGTCGCAGGCTCATTACAGACACTCTCAAGGCTGGAACTGTGCCAACATTTTCTTCTTTAGCCGTCTGGAATACCTAAAGGAGCTGCCAGTCCATAAGCTGAAAGGTGTCAGCCTCGTTAAGGTGAAATTTGAGGATATCAAGGATTGGTCCAACCTAGGAACGCCACAAGGAATAATGGGTGAGTGATTACACAATGTGTCTTAAGGTGGGGAGACCTAGGATTTAATTGCTCATACTTGTCTTAGGACAGCAGATTTCATTGAAATGAAATTCAAAATGTTACAATTAGAAAAATGCAATTCTTAAACCTGTGTATCTTACAGTATTTCCAATGGAAATTGAAACTTGTTTTTCACTATTATTTGGGTTATGGCTCTTTATTGTCTCTAGAAAGAACCGTTATTCCTCAAACCTTATATTTTTTAGATTACTCCTTCAACTTTTTATGTCAGATGAAAAATTAACAAAATGTTTACTAAAAGATTTAGCCCTTCATTTTTGCAAAACCTCTGCCAGTGTGGTGATAACTGTCAATAAACTCCTTATTCTAGAAGCAGATCTAAGAAGTAAGGTATAAGCCACAATTTATTGCCCTGTTTAGCCCAATAAACAGAGAACGTTGTCTTCTTTAAAAAAAAAAAAAAAAAAAGGACTCATGCAGTCATCCAGTTGCTCCTAGGAATAGCATCTAGCAAAACCTAAGATTCGTGCTTAAGATATTTTTTTTTTTTTTTAAAGACAGGGTTTCACCATGTTGGTCAGGCTGGTCATGAACTCCCGACCTCAGGTGATCCGCCCGCCTTGGCCTCCAAAGTGCTTGGATTACAGGCGTGAGCCACCATGCCTGGCCGCTTAAGATATTTTCTAGACCCTGCATTCTGATGCACCAGCTGGCACCACCCAGACCAGTAATCTGGCTTAACCAGTTCTGCAATCCTACCCAAGAACACAAGACATCAAGAAGAACCCACTTCAAACCCCTGTGATTTTTCTCCCCAAACCAACCAATTAGCATTCCCCACTCCCTGGTACCCTTGCTGCCAAATTATCCTTAAAAAACTCCAGTCTCTAGATAACCTGATAACTATGTGCCTAAGTGAAAAAACAAAAACAAAAAACTCCAGTCTTGGCTATGCGCGGTGGCTCACACCTGTAATCCCAGCACTTTGGGAGGCTGAGGTGGGTGGATCATGAGATCAGGAGTTCAAGACCAGCCTGGCCAAGATGGTAAAAACCTCATCTCTACTAAAAATACAAAAAAATTAGTCAGGCGTCGTGGTGGGCTCCTGTAATCCCAGCTACTCGGGAGGCTGAGGCAGAGAATTGCTTGAAACCGGGAGGTGGAGGTTGCAATGAGCCAAGATCACGTTACTGCACTCCAGCCTGGGCGACACAGCAAGACTTTGTCTCAAAAAAAAAAAAAAAAAAAAAAAAAACCCAGTCTCCAAATTTTTAGGGAAACTGATTTGAGTAATAAAACTCTCATCTTCCATTTAGCCAGCTCTGTGTGAATTAAACTCTTTCTGTATTGCAATTCCCCTGTCTTAATAAATTGGCTCTATCTGGGAAACAGGCAAGAAACCCGTTGGGCAATTACGAAAGTTGTCACCTGGAAGGTCCTGACACCCAAGGAGTTGATCTCAAACACTTTTTTGAAATAGTTCCCTATTTAAAAATAAACGAGAGAAGAGTCTAACTTTACTAACTGTAACTTTACTCTCATCTTGCGTATTTGCATTAGCTATCTTTGTTGTCTGAGAAAGGCAGAAAATCTTAGCTATGGCAAAAAATTATGCATAATGGTCAGTGTATCTTCTATCTATAGCAGAAGTTATCCCAAGGGTGCAGATCATTTTTATATGTGTCACTGTCTTAAAAGCTTGTATGCACATGGCTTTCACCTCACACAAAATAGAAGGTTTTATGTTTCCAAGCACATAGTAGATATGAAGGAAGGTTTTTGAGCTCCTATAAGAGAAAGGCACCAAGCAATTTAAAAGATGTTAGTACCGAGATGGAACAGAGACTCCTCTTAGTGGCCTGCAGGCCTCCACAAGCATGAAAAGAAAGAAAATCTTAAGTTCCTTCAAGGAAAATTCTAGGTACCTAGCCAGCCTTGAGAAATAAATAAACAACTTGATAAGCAAGAAGGTAATAGTAACTTAAAACAATAGCCAAGGAAGCTAGAATCATGGGTGTTTGGTTCCCCATGGAAACTAAAGATGACATCTTTTTATTTTTTTTATTTTTTTATTTGAGACAGAGTCTCCCTCTGTTGCCCAGGCTGGAGTACAGTGGCATCATCTCAGCTCACTGCAGCCTCTGCCTCCCAGATTCAAGCTATTCTCCTGCCTTAGCCACCCAAGTAGCTGGAATTACGGGTGTGCACCACCACACCAGGCTAATTTTTGTATTTTTAGTCCAGATGGGGTTTTGCCATGTTGGCCAGGCTGGTCTCAAACTCCTGGCCTCAAGTAATCCACCCACCTCAGCCTCCTAAAGTGCTGGGATTACAGGCATGAGCCACTGCACCCAGCCACCCCTGCCTTTAAAAACTGTTACCTGTAAGATTAAGACTTAAGCATGAGCTGCCTGATCCTCCTTCGTTGGTAACTAGCAGTTAAACACCTTCTTCCCACTTCAAACCTCAATGTGGATATCTGGTCTTATTGTGCCAGGCAAGCAGACCCCAGCTGGGTTCAATAACAGTATGGATGATCATCTCAGGTGACCTTTTACAAATACATACCTGGCATCCTAATTTTTCAGAAACATTTGAGGGGTCTTTTTGGAGAGTAGAGGGGCGTAGGGTGTATATTTGTATGTGTGTAATTTTCATTTCGGCTGCATGGATTTATACAACTTAAAACACCAGCATGGAAAGACCTCAGTGGGCCAGGTACAGTGGCTCATGCCTGTAATCCCATCAATTTGGGAAGCCAAGGTGGGTGGATCTCCTGAGGTCAGGATTTCAAGACCAGCCTGACCAACCTAGTAAAACCCCACCTCTACTAAAAATATAAAATTAGCAGGGCATGGTGGCATGTGCCTGTAATCCCAGCTACTTGGGAGGCTGAGGCAGGAGAATCGCTTAAACCCAGGAGGTGGAGGTTGCAGTGAGTGAAGATTGCATCATTGCACTCCAGCTTGGACAATAAAAGAAAAACTCTGTCTCAAAAAAAAAAAAAAGAAAAAGACCCCAGTGAATGTTACAGATATCAGCACCTGCCACATGGCCATGGGACACATGGAGATACTTCATGAAAATAATCAAGCAGTCTTGCCCCATGTGTCTGTTCAGTAGACCCTCTCTTTAAGATTGTACTGGATATGGCCGGGCGGGGTGGCTCACGCCTGTAATCTCAGCACTTTGGGAGGCTGAGGTGGGCGGATTGCTTGAGGCCAGTAGTTCGAGACCAGCCTGGCCAACATGGTGAAACCCCATCTCTACTACAAATACAAAGAATTAGTTAGGTATGGTGGCAGGCATCTGTAATCCCAGCTACTCGGGTGGCTGAGGCAGAAGAATTGCTTGAACCCAGGAGGCAGAGGTTGCAGTGAGCTGAGATGGCGCAATTGCACTCCAGCCTAGGCAACAAGAGCGAAACTTTGTTTCAAAAAAACAACAACAACAAAAAGAAAACCCAATAACTTATGGAAAAATTAAATTTAAAAATACATAAAAATAAAAAAATAAAGATTGTGCTGCATGTATCTTGGACAAGTGATCTCTTCCATCCTACCTCATCAAAGAAGGCCCCTCAGCTGCATCAACTTGTTTAATGAATGAGTCACCCAGATGATTAATCAAGAAATAGGAATGACAGTGGTTCCAAATGTGTCTCTGTTTTTTGATAGCATGAGAATATTCCTGGCTAAGTAAAAGGGTAGTTGTAACTACTGTTGTAAATCACACTGACTTTTAGCAGGTTGTTTAAAGCAGGATGGAAAGTTCAGCCAGTCAAAGCACCAGGCTGGTTCTCTATTCCACACCTCATAAAATGAACCTAAGTTACCTTTGTGAGAAAGCAGCTTAGACCATACAATGCCAGAGTCCCTGGGGAAGAGAGAAAATGTGAAAAGCAAACTATAGGCTTTAAAAAATGCAAATCCAGCTTATGTTTGGATTCAACTATTTTAAAATATGTCCTCTCAGCCCACTAGCCACTCCACTTGGAAGGAGACTTAATTTATGTCTAAGGAGTGGCAGAATTCATTCAGAATCGTCGTCGTCTTATTCAGCCTCATGGCTCTAAAAATTGCCTCTGGGTACTTGCCTAAAATAACTTTTTAGAGTCTGTACTCTAATAAAGAGTCCTTTGCTGAAACTTGGATCAAATGCTCATTTATTACCCTTACCTCTTTATCAATTAAAAAACATGTTATAAAAGCACATTCTTTATAAGAGGAAAGACATAGAAGTTATTCTCCTTGCTGTGCTCACAGCACAATTTTTCCAAAATGAAAGGAAACAACACATGTGTCCCCGGTGGGGAAAATGTGCCTGTGTCATGGCGCAGCTCTATGAAATATTACTACCTGATTGGAGTCAGACAGAAACTGATGGGTAAGGGGTAATAACTTCCCTTTGCAAGCATCAGCTCTGAATGCCATGGAGGTAAAAGTGATTAAGAGACTGGGCCAAGAACTAGAAAATTATGTTTTTATTCAGTGTTTAAAATTGAGCTTTCTCTAGGTAAAAGGAATCTCTATCTGCTTTGGAATTGGGATGATCACAAAGGTGCTGGTTGAAATGGTTTATTCCTAAAGCTCGTCTTCATGAAAAAATATTTATTTAAGAGATCAAAGCCTGTGAGCCCAACATCAACTTTCCATTCTTCTCAGCACATGGCTATTGTGGACCCAGCCAGCTCCCAAATATAGGCATGGAGACATGTGATGTCAGAGTCTGGCATGCAAAGCCCCCCAACCCCACGCACGCATGCACTCATAAAGAATGGAAACGTCTCTTAAAATCGTGCACTTAAGCATGTTTTGTAAGGTTCTGTGGTTGCATCCCCAGAGATGGAAGACAAGGAAAACCTGGACTGCAGAGGGAAAAAAGAGGTGATGGCAGAGAGGTCTACTCTCCCTAATCAGTAGTTTTTGGTCTCTAAAAGCAATGAGCCAGCCAAGAAACAAATGAAAACAGAAATCTATTGATTAGAAACCCTTTTAAAAGAGGTCTTATGTTAAATCTCTGATCCATCTAAAATAGCAACATTCTGTTGTGTTAGACTCAGCACAGCTTTGTCCCTCAAGTGGGGACAATCCGTCAGTAAACACCTAATTCTGAGTGACACCTATGTGCCTCCTGCTACAACCAGGGTTGATGGCTAGAGGTCAGAGAAGTTGAGATTTCTACGTGTAGAAAGTCTGTAGTCTAGCTTGGAAGATGTCTTAGTCCACTCAGACCGCCATAACAAAATACCATAGACAGAATAATTTACAAACAACAGACATGTATTTATTTATTTATTTATTTATTATTTTATTTATTTATTTGTTCGTTTTTTGAGACAGAGTCTCACTCTGTCACCCAGGCTGGAGTGCAGTGGTGCAATCTCTACTCACTGCAACCTCTGCCTCCCAGGTTCAAGCTATTCTCCTGCCTCAACCTCCTGAGTAGCTGGGACTACAGATGTCTGCCATGATACCTGGCTAATATTTGTATTTTTAGTAGAGATGGGATTTCACCATGTTGGCCAGGCGGGTCTCGAACTCCTGACCTCAAACGATCCTCTCACCTCAGCCTCCCAAAGTGCTGGAATTTCAGGTGTGAGCCACTGTACCTGGCCTGTTTGTTTATTTAGAGACAGAGTCTCACTCTGTCACCCAGGTTCGGGTGCAGTGGCATGATCATGGCTCACTGCTACCTCAAACTCCCAGGCTTCAGTGACCCTCCTCATCCTCCCAAGTAGCTGGGACCACAGTCACATGCTACCACACCCAACTAACTTTTTAATTTTTGTTGAGATGGAGGTCTTACCATATTGCCCAGGCTGATCTCAAACTTACAGGCTCAAATGAGCCACCCTCCTTGGCCTCCAAAAGTGCTGGGATTACAGCTGTGAGCCACTGAGCCTGACCTGTTTCTTCTTATTTTTTGAGATGGGGTTTCACTCTATTGCCAGAGTGGAATAGAGCTCTGGCAATCACAGCTCACTGCAGCCTTGAATTCCTGAGCTCATGCAATCCTCCCACCTCAGCCTACTGAGTAACTGGGACTACAGATGTGCACCACCGTACTTGGCTAATCTTTTACCTTTTTGTAGAGAGAGGTCTCGCTGTGTTGGCCAGGTGGACCTCAAACCTCTGGGCTCAAGTGATCCTCCTACCTTGGCCTCCCAAAGTGCTGGGACTATAGGTGTGAGCCACTGCGCCTGGGCTCCAGAACCATGAGATTTATTTCTCATGGTTCTGGAGATTGGGGAGTCCCAGACTGAGGTGCTGGCAGATTCAGTGTCTGGAGAAAGCCCTCTTCCTAGTTCATAGACAGAGTCTTCTCACTGTGTCCTCATGTGCAGGAAGGGGCTAACAAGCTCTCTGGAGTCTCTTTTATAAGAGCACTCAGACCATGCATAAGGGCCCCACTCTCATGGCCTAATCACTTCCCAAAGCCCTACCTCCTAATACCCTAATGCTATCACCTTGGGGGTTAGGATTTCAATATATGAGTTTTGGGGAGACACAAACATTCAGACCATAGCAGGAAGCATAAGGAATATGTGAAATAATTAACAAATAATGCCAGATAATATATAATAAAGAGTGGAATTGCAAACCAGGCATAGTGGCTTCTGCCTGTAATCCCAGCACTTTGGGAGGCTAAGGCAAGTGGATCACTTGAGCCCAGGAGTTCGAGGCTGCAGTGAGTTATGAGAGTTATGACTGCACTGCAGCGTGGGTGACAGAGCAAGATACCATCTCTTTAAAAAAAAAAAGCATAATTGTGCGAGCATCACAAGGCGTTGCAAACTCCACTGGGGTGTATTGCATGCTGGGTTCCTCAGGAAGCCAAGTCTGGGGAGGAGATCAGGGCACAGGAAGTTACCAGGGAGGGCTGTCAGTGCCAACACCTGTCGGGAAAAGGAAGGACTTAGGACTGGTCAGATGGAGCTGAGCAGCCTGCTGTGTTGGGGAAGCTCTGAAGATGGGATGTCCCTTTAAAACTGTCTCACGCTGGGCCTATGAACACCTCCACACATTCCCTCCAGTAACTGAATGCCTAGGCAGGAGTGTAACATGGGACAAAGGTGACTCCTTGGGCAGAGGCCGTTCCCAATCCCCGACTGACCACTGATGGCTCCCACTCAGCAGACAGCAGGCCCAGCAACTGGGGATATACGTTCTCCATCCCCGAAGGAGAAATCTGGGCAGCGCAGCACCGCATCTGCAGGAGAATGGCTCCACACCACAATGTCCCCACTCTGGGAAAGGTCCCCACTCACAAGGAAACGCCCTCCACGGCCCCAGCTCCCACACCCACCTCTCCCTGTCTGCATCCAAGCAGGTGCCTCATTTCTAGAGGCAATCACCTGACTCAGGCCTAAACATTCCAATTTTCTCCTGGGTCTTGAAACTTGGCATGGATACAGAAAGTAGCAGTTATTGAAGCAGAGGTGGTGCCCTAAAGAGAAAGTCTAAATGTTTCTGCAGCTGAAATCCCTGGAGGGCCTCTCTGGCTGCCAACTGGAAGCCAGGGTTCCGGTTCTACCTTCAGTTCTGTGAGGAGCCACAGGGCCTTCTCAGGAAATATGTTTTGGCCTGTATCCCAGAACTGGATTTTATTGGTTGCAAAAAAGATTACCCTAATTAATAAACAAGGATTACAAGGAGGACTGAAGAATCTATTATTATGTGACTTTCGTATATGTAATGTCTAGGTTTCCTTCAAGACCCAGTCCCATGAAGGCAAAGACCAGCCTGCCTTATTTACTTTGGGGTTCTCACTAAGCGTGGTGATTGACATAGCATAAGCATCTAGCAAATATTTGTTCAGTGTTGATACTCAGAAACCAATACCCCAAAATACATCATGTTGACATGCTAAACTGAAGAAGTCTCAAGGTCTCTCTGGCCTCTCCCAACCACCACCACCACCATCTCTTCCAAAGAGTTAAAGTTCCTTTATCTGCCTAAGATCCAGGCCCATCAAGAAGAACAATTGTTTTTTCTTCCCCTCCCTGTAAGACTGACAATGTAACCACACCTGAGCCACCCTATCACTGTCAAAGAGAAGTATTTACAAGTTAATCTCTGTTCCCAGATCCATTTTTTCTCTCTGGCAACCCCCTCAACAGAATTTGTCTTCTGCCTTCTTCCATCATCTGTTTTATCAGTGAAATGGCCTCATTGTCTGGAGTAAAACCCCAAGTCCGTTGTCCCATGGCCATGGAGAACGAGGACTCAGACATAGGAAGAGTAAGGTTGAGAGCGAAAGTTCAATAAGCAAAAGAAAGAATAGCTCTCTGCTGCAGAGTCGGTGTGGGGGTCCCGAAAAATGCCAGATCTGCGGTGAGATGCAGGGCGGTTTATAGATGAGCTGGTGAGGAGGCCATGTCTGATTTACATAGGGTGTGCCATTTGCATAGGACACCAATTTCTGGCAGCCCCGTTCTGATCTTTTATTTTGCAGGCGGGTCCTCTGCCTGAGCTGCACCATGCTGCCCATTCCTTTACTGTGTACGTGGTAAAAGTAAAGAGGGAAGATTCTTCTGGTTCAATTCTGAGTACCAACACTGAACCAGTAAAAAGGGAAGATGGAGCCTCCAGGTTGGACATCCCAATAGCCCTTTGCTGTTGGCACAGCTGCTGGCATTCCCCTATGCAAACTTCCAGCTTCCTTATTCATGTTTGCAGCTCAATTTTTTAGGCTGCTCTTTGTTAGAAGTGATTTTGGGGGCTGCTTTTTGTTAGAAGGGACACTCTGCTGAGGACTCGGTTGCCCTCACTATTGGCCTTAGTAATTTCTTTCTACCTCCTGTATCATCAGGATCCAACCCTCCATTCTTCCTGTAGCCTCAAGATGGTATAGAAACTTTTGTACCTCACTAGTGGGCGGAGTTTTCATTCTGAAGTCTCCTGTGTATACACATTAAATAAATTTGTATGCCTTTTCTCCCATTACTCAGTCTCCCCCACATCAGTGATTTTTTTGAGATGGCGTTTCTCTCTTGTTTCCCAGGCTGGAGTACAGTGGCGTGATCTAGGCTTACCGCAACCTCTGCCTCCCAGGTTTAAGTGATTCTCCTGCCTCAGCCTCCCAAATAGCTGGGATTACAGGCATGCCTCACCACGCCTGGCTAATTTTGTATTTTTAGTAGAGATGAATTTTCTCCATGTTGGTCAGATTGGTCTCAGACTCCCGACCTCAAGTGATCCACCGACCTCAGCTTCCCAAAGTGCTGGAATTACGGGCATGAGCCACCACGCCTGGCTGATTTTTTTTTTTCTGAGAATCTTTAGGATATGCCACGGACCTTGGCCCCCACATCAGTGAATAAATGAATGAATAAATGAATGAGAGCAGGAGGGACTCAGTGTAGGTTGGGATTATAAAAAGACTTCATAAAGGGGATAGAACTGGACCTGGCATTACATGTGTTGATTTTAAAAAGCCAAACTCGGCCAGGCCCAGTGGCTCACGCCTATAATCCCAGCACTTTGGATCACCTGAGATCAGGAGTTTGAGACCAGCCTGGCCAACATAGTGAAACCCTGTTTCTACTAAAGATACAAAAAATTAGCCAGGCATGGTGGTACTTGCCTGTGATCCCAGCTACTCAGGAGGCTTGAGTCAGGAGAATCACTTGAACCCAGGAGGCAGATGTTGTGGTAAGCCAAGATGGCACCACTGCACTCCAGCCTGGGCGACAGAGTGAGACTCTGTCTCAAGAAAAAAAAAAAAGAGTTGAAGTCAGAAAGAAATGCTTGAGTTAAGACAAGAGAGGTTGTGGAAGCCAAGGTTCTTGTTACGTACATGAAACCTCTAAGTAGCAGGCTTCAGAGAGAATAGATGGTAAATGTCTCCTTTTGGATCTTAAAAGGTGTCAGAGTCTTAGTTAAATCTCCCTTCAATCAGGGAAGGACCTAGAAAGGCAAGGTGATTCTCTACAGAATGTGAATTTACTCCACAAGAGATGGTTTTGCAGAGCCATTCCAAAATATGTCAAAGAAATATACTTTTGGGCCGGGAGCAATGCTTCATACCTGTAATCTCAGTACTTTGGGAGGCCAAGATGGGTGGATCACTTGAGGTCAGGAGTTCAAGACCTGACCAGCCAACTAAAACACAAAAACACAAAAATTAGCCAGGCATGGTGGTGTCCCTGTAATCCCAGCTACTCAGAAGGCTGAGGCAGGAGGGGCTTGAACTCAGTGGGGAGGGCGGAAGTTGCAGTGAGCTGAGATTGCACCACTGTACTTCCAGTCTGGGCAACAGAGTGAAACTTGGTCTCAAAAAAAAAAACAAATACAAATATACTTTAATATCCAGTGGCTGGGCTCCTGGTTAAACCCACCCTTAGGCCTGAAACCATGGCCCTAAGTAAAAATAGCTGACTCCATTTTTCCACCCAAAAGTTGCTTTTTTTGGCCTGCCATGCCCCTATCCTGTGCCCATAAAAAGACTTCAGCTGGCAGAGCAACACAAGCAGCTAACTGGTGGGGATCCAAGCTGCTGAGCATTGGAGACAATGGATAGATACAGCTAACTTCACACAGTGTGGCTTCAGGGAAAGGTCACCTTTTTCCCATACCAGCTAATTTCACACAGTGTGGCTTCAGGGCAGGGAAAGATCACCTTCTTCCCACACCATCCCCTTTCCAACTTCCGATTCCGCTGAGAGCCACATCGATCGCCCAATAAAATCCTCCACATACACCATCCTTCCATCCATTCCAGTGACCTGATCCTCCCTGGATAGCAGACAAGAACCTAGGCGCCAAGAGGGCAGGGGCTTGGATGCTGCAGCAGGGCCACACAGAGCCTGATCCCGCTAGAGAGGAGTGACCAGCTAGTTCTAGTGTTCATTCCCTCTGGTTCCCGCATTTGCTTGTTCACATACTCCCTCTCACAAGGCCAGGACCGGGCTTAGTGAAACCAACCACTCCAGTTCCCACCCATGAAGGGGATCAATGTCAAGGGAACTAGCCTGTCTCACTTTGGGATAAAATACTTTGATTTCCTCTAAGGCCTGTTATTTGTCTTGTGATGCTATACCAGAGTCAGGTTGGAGTTTGTTATCTTATTGCTATAGTCTGTTTTATCAGTCTTATGATCTCTATTTTAATGTTAATGCTGGTCAGTTGTGTTTAAACTCCAAAAGGAAGGAGATATAATAAGGCATGTCCAACTTCCCTTCCCATCATGGCCTGAACTAGTTCTTTAGGTTTCTTTGGGATCCCCTTGGCCAAGAGGGGGACCCATTTAGTTGGTTGGAGGACTTAGTATTTTATTTTGGGTTTACACATGGAAGAATATAGCTAAGCAGAGAAAGGGAACCTGCCAGGAAGCAAGTGGCATGAAAAAAACAGCAAAGGAGGCCAGCTTGCTGGCAGTGGAGGGTGTGAATTTTGGATTAGGCCAGATTGTACAGACTATTGAAACCCATAGAGAGCAAGGTAGATTTCGTGTGGTGGGAAGACATTGCTAGGTCACTGTTCAAAGGAGAACTGGATTCCTCATCAGCTTCCTTTCTCCTACTGAAAAGTCAGACTGAGAGACAATCTCGTGCCAAAACCTGTTAGAAATTTCCACCCGTTGTTATTGCCAGTTGAGCTAAGTTAAGAAAAATCCAACCAGAGCCAGACCGAAAAAAGTCATAAGACATGTTATACCTCCCTCTGAGTCTACTTCCTGTCTCAGAGATGGAGGGTGTGTGGCTACCAAAATACTGAATAATAAAATGTGGAACAGCCAGAGTAAGATCCCCACGTGTAGCCCATCTCTCTGCCAGAAAACTCAGGGAAAGAAAGAAGGCTGGTGAGCAGTGAGGCACTGCATCCTGGGAGGCTTAAACTCCACAGGAAAAATTCCATAGGTTGTAGGGAACCAAAAATATACACCCCAAAATATGACTGTAGAGGACCAAAATATGCCACCCAAAAAAATACCTCTTTGGCATAATGATGAGTTTGAGAAACTGCAAACCCAAGAGATGTTCTGAAAACAGTAGAAGTTACCCTTTTGTAAGGGAACTTTACATTTGTAAAGTTCCCTTACAAAAGAATCTCCTCTTTTTTTTTTTTGAGACAGAGTTTGCTTTTGTTGCCCAGGCCGGAGTGCAATGGCACGATCTCCGCTCACCACAACCTCCACCTCCTGGGTTCAAACGATTCTCCTGCCTCAGCCTCCTGAGTAGCTGGGATTACAGGCATGTGCCACCATGCTCAGCTAGTTTTGTGTTTTTAGTAGAGACAGGGTTTCTTTATGTTGGTCAAGCTGGTCTCAAACTCCTGATCTCAGGTGATCTGCCTGCCTCGGCCTCCCAAAGTGCTGGATTACAGGTGTGAGCCACCACGCCTGGCCAGGAATCTCCATTTTTAAGGATATCTTTCTGTACCAGGAAGAGAAGGATGACTCTTAATCACAAGAGACTCTTCTCACCATGAGATGGGATTATTCCCTTGACCTTGATCCCCTTAGTGGCAGGAACTAGAGAGGCTCATTTCACCAAGCCCGCAGTCCATGTTAACATGCTAAGTGTTAACAGGTCAGTGAAGGGTCAGGGTGAGATCCTCCTGCACCTGCCCTTTTTGACACCTGAGTTCTTGTTTGGTGTCCAGGAAGAATCAGGTCACACGAACTGTTTGAAAGACGATGAATGCAGAGAACTTTATTGAGCAGTGAAAGTGGCTCTTGGTGGAAGGGAAGCTGGAAATGGGACAGTGTGGGAAGAAAGTGATCTTTCCCTGAAGCCCAGCTGTCTCTGGCCGGGCTCCGCTCCAGACCTGCACTGTCTGAGTTAGCTGCATTTATCCATAGTCTCCAACACTCAGTTACTTCTGTCCTCACCACTCAGCCGCTTGCATCCTCGAGGCTCAGCAGCTTGTTTCCCTGCTGGTCAGCTGCTGTGTTGTTCTTTTCTTTTCTTTCTTTCTTTCTTTTTTTTTTTTCTGCCAGCTGGTATGGTTTTTATTGGCACAGAATAGGGGGCAAGGTAGGCCAAAAAGGCAATCATTTGGGTGAAAAATGGGACCAACCAAGTTTCCAGGCTCGAGGGTGGAGTTTAGCCAGGAGACCAGCCCTTCTGTATCAGGGTCAGCTGTTTTCACTTAGGGTCGAATCAAGGTTCCAGGCTTGAGGATGGAGTTGAGCCAGGAGCCCAGACATTCTGTAGTAACTGGAGGAGGAGGCATCAACCTAAATCTGCATAACAAACTTTTCTCTTGTTTACCATAATTTTTCTCATCACTTCTCCATATGCCTTCCCCTGCACTGTTTCCATAGATAATGGTATTTAATCCTGAAT
The DNA here is from genome assembly GCA_963574225.1 of Lagothrix lagotricha. Taxonomy (NCBI): domain Eukaryota; kingdom Metazoa; phylum Chordata; class Mammalia; order Primates; family Atelidae; genus Lagothrix; species Lagothrix lagotricha. The sequence continues at coordinate 25,603 of CAUYNB010035731.1, read as the reverse complement.
TCAAAGCCACCTCTTTGAGACTGTACTCATTTCTCTGGACATCACCTGTGTATATATGAGGTATACATGTTAATAAGCTTCTGTTTGTTTTTCTCTTGTTAATCTGTCTTTTGCTTACAAGGGTCTATCCCAGCTAAGTACTATGAAAGTAATGGAGTTCAGGACATGCTACCCCAAAATATGATACCTTGGCATTTGAGAAAACAGCAGAAGCAAGAAGACCTTCTGCCCTTCTCTCCTGAAGCAGGTCATGAAAGAATTCTCTGAACTTCCCAAAATAGATTATTCCAGAAGGGTCCTTCCTGTATTCAGATGAAAGGAATGAAAACACAGAGACACAAAGAAGAATCTGAACAAACAAGCCTTACAAATTTTCCCCCAATCTATTCCCATCAGATCATATCCACTTTGTCCAATCATACTTCTGTAACAGTGGAGGGAGTCTTAGCATGACTGACTCCATTTTGTCTCTGGCCACCCCCTCCACCACAATAATATCTTTTAGGTTCAAAAGCTTCTGCTTAGCTTTGCATGTATACCATCTAATTGTAGGAGGAATTTGGTTTATAGTTCAACTTTAGAAAAAAATCATAATAGTCCCTTTCCCAAAACTAACCCAAGAGGAGATAAGGATATACATACAAATAAAAATGTTAGGTTAAAAATTTATAGAAACATTGTGATCTGACCCAGGACAAAGAAGTTTTCCAACCTTCTTGGACCCTTGCTGGTGTCCAGATGTCTGTGGTCATCAGTTACCTCTCTTGACCACAACCCCCCCCCTCTTCCCCCGGCCCTTACAATGGTTTTTTTTTTTTTTTTTTTTTTTTTTTTAGACAGAGTCATGTTCTGTCACACAGGCTGGAGTACAGGTTCTGTCACCCAGGCTGGAGTACAGTGGTGCAATCTCAGCTCACTGCAACCTCCACCATCTCCGGGTTCAAACAATTCTCCTGCCTCAGCCTCCCAAGTAGTGGGGATTACAGGCATTCGCCACAATGACCAGCTAATGTTTGTACTTTTAGTAGAGATGGGGTTTCACCATGTTGGCCAGGCTGGTCTCGAACTCATGACCTCAAGTGATCCGCCTGCCTTGGCCTCCCAAAGTGCTGGGATTATAGGTATGAGCCACCACACCCTGCCAAGATGGTTTTTTAGAACACTAGTCTGCCATCTTCTCAGTTTGCTGGCTCTCAGAACAAAGTTGTTTTCCTTACCCCTTTTTGGCATCCAAAAGATTGGGATCAGTTTGGTGGAAGACAATTTTTCCACAGATTGCGGGGGTGGGGATGGCTTCAGGATCAAACTGCTTCACCTCAGATTATCAAGAATTAGTTGGATTCTTACATAAGGAGCAAGAGACCTAGATCCCTCACATGCACAATTCACAATAGGGTTCGTGCTCCTATGAGAATCTAATGAAGCTTCTGATAGGATAGGTAGAGCTCAGATGGTGTACTATTCTGTTTTCATGCATAGCCTATACTAGGTAAAGTATAAAGAAAAATAGGTTTAATGGACTCACAATTCCATGTGGCTGGAGAGGCCTCACAATCATGACGGAAGGCAAAAGGCACGTCTTACATGATGGCAGACAGGAGGAACAAAAGAGAGACAAGAGCCAAAAATAAGAGAGCCAATCGAAAGTGGTTTCCTCTTATAAAACTGTCAAATCTCATGAGACTTATTCACTGCCACCAGAACAGCATGGGGGAAACCACCCCCATGATTCAGTTACCTCCCATCAAGTCCCTCCCACAACATGTGGGAATTATGGGAGCTACAATTCAAGATGAGATTTGGGTGGGGACACAGCCAAACCGTATCAGGTGGTAATGCTCCCTCACCCACAGCCCGTCTCCTGCTGTGCGGCCTGGTACCCAAGAGGTCATGGACCAGCACCTGTCCATAGCCAAGAGGTTGGAGACCCCTGAGTTAGAGAACAGAAGACTCCTGCTGGCAGTCTGTCATGGAGACTGCAATCTGCTCAGGAGATTGTGGTCCTTTCTGGGGATTACATTTCACCCTGAGGGTTACAGCTGATGGTTCAAAAAATCAAAGGATGTGTCTGGGGGCGGTTAGGAAGCCCTCCTATTCAGTACTGTAAGAGCCCTCCCATGAATCGTTTTTGGGCATGAGTAGGGGGCTGAGCATATCAATCTGCCCCCAGCAATAGCTGTAAGAAGTATATAATGAATAGCGCCAAGGGCAATGAATACTTTAGTGTGTTAGCAATCATCAAGTGTAAACAGATTTACCTTTTGTCTGAAGCTCAGAAAAAGGAGGAGGAAAAAAGGTGAGGCCTGTGAAATCACACTTAGACAAAGGAAAGGGGAAAAATACACAGAAGTTTACAGAAAAGGCCTGCAACTGAAAATGATCCCATGCAGGATCCAGGTGGGGAAAGTTAGATATCCTTAATATAGTCAAGACAAGAAACTGTATGTGATCAATTTGGAGAAGTAACAAATACTATAAAGTGAAAACACAGCTGGGCACGGTGGCTCACGCCTTTGGGAGGCTGAGGCAGGCAGATCACTTGAGGTCAAGCGTTTGAGACCAACCTGACCAACACAGTAAAACCACGTCTCTATAAAAAATACAAAAATTAGCTGGGCATAATGGCAGGTGCCTGGAATCGCAGCTACTCGGGAGGCTGAAACAGGAGAATCACTTGAACGATGAAGCAGGAAAGGAGAAGGGATTTATTGCAAGAATATGAGGTGATTTTCAGGCTTGGAGCAGCCACAGAGCAGGGCCAGAGATGGAGCGCTGTGGGGAAGGGGGTGGGTGCTCTCTCTGAGCTTTCTCTGTCCTGCTTTCTCACCAACAATGGATATGATGAATATCTTTCATTTCAGTCCCAGTGATAGGAGAAATAGTGGTATCTCATTTTAATATGTATTTCTTTGATTATTAGGGAAGTTGAGCATGTTTTCATGTTTATCAGTATTCCCATTCAGCCTGAATAGGGGTGCCATGAAAAATGAGATGAGAGAATAGAAAGGAATTTTGAAAAAAAAAAAAAAAATTAGAGGCTGACGTGTTACTCTACCTTTGCAAGAAATGAAGAGTGGTTTATATTGAATACATATTTCAAATAAATTCTGATGTTTATCAGGTTTCTATTAAAGAAGAGCAGTGTGCATATATACAGAGACATTTTAGGTGATGAAATTGCAACCAAGAAAAGAAGCACTTGATGTCTAGATATGATAGAGATCAGGTATTCAGCCCTAAACCAAACCTCCCCAACTCACCAAAAAAAAAAAATTAAGAAAAGAAAAAAATGGTAAACCTGAAAGGTATTTGATGTCCTACGTCATCTTTTCTAAACTGTCTTTGATACTGTGGGACTTAGGGAAAGAATGCATGGTTCACTTAGCTCTCATTATGGTACAACAGCCCCTGCTTAGCTTTGTGGGATACATTCCAAGACCCCCAGTGGATGTCTGAAACCATGGATTGTACTGAACCCTATGTATATATACTCTGTTTTTTCCTATTCATATAAATCTATGATGTTTAATTTACAAATCAGGCACAGTAAGAGATTAACAATAATAGCTAATAGGGCAAGGCACAGTGGCTCACACCTGTGATCCTGGCACTTTGGGAGGCCAAGGCAGGCGGATTACTTGAGGTCAGGAGTTCAAGACCAGTCTGGCCAATATGGTGAAACCCTGTCTCTACTAAAAATACAAAAAAAATTATCCAGGTGAAGTGGCAGGCAGCTGTAATCCTAGCTATCTGGGGAGGAAAGGCAGGATAATTACTTATACCCAGAAGGTGGAGGCTGCAGTGAGCCAAGATCACACCACTGCACTCTAGCTCCAGCCCAAGCAACAGAATAGCTAATAAGAAAATAGAATAATTCTAAGAATATACTGCAATAAAGTTACACAAATGTGTTCTCTCTCTCAAAATCTCTTACTGTCCTGTACTCCCCATTCTTCTTGTGATGATGTGAGGTGATACAATGGCTACCTGATGAGATGCAGTGAGGTGAATGATGTAGGCATTGTGATGTCACATTAGACAACTACTAACCTTCTGATAATATGTCAGAGAAAGGATGATCTGCTTCAGGTAATCCTGGATCATAGAGGCATGGCTATGTCGATGGTTGGATGTCAGGAGCAGAATATGTCGATGACTAGCAGACAGATAGCATTCACAGTTTGGATATGTGAACAAAGGGATGATTTGTCCAGGGTGGGATGGAACAGGGACCCCACCACCACCACCGCCCAAGATTTCATCATGCTGCTCAGAATGACACTCAGTTTAAAACAAATTGTTTGTTTCTGGAATTTGCCACTTAGTATTTTCAGACCACAGTTGACCTTGGGTAACTGAAACCTTGGAAAGTGAAACTACAGAGGAGGGACTACTGTATTTTCCTCAAGTTTTGGGTTTTGGTTTGGTTGTTTTGGGTTTTGGTTTGGTTTGGTTTTGAGATGGAGTCTGGCTGTGTCACCCAGGCTGGAGTGCAGTGGCGCAATCTCGGCTCACTGCAACCTCCACCCGCTGGGTTCAAGCGATTCTCCTGCCTCAGCCTCCTGAGTAGCTGGAGCTATAGGCACATGCCACTATGCCTGGCTAATTTTTGTAGTTTTAGTGGAGATAGGGTTTCACTATGATGGCCAGGCTGGTCTCGAACTCCTGACCTTGTGATCCACCTGCCTCGGTCTCCAAAATTGCTGGGATGACAGGCGTGAGCCACGGCACCTGGTCTTGTTTTTTGGTTTTTGGTTTTTTTTAATATGTTTAGAGACAGGGTCTTGCTATGGTGTCCACGCTGGAGTGCAGTGGCTATTCACAGGTGCAATCATCATGCACCAAACTCCTGGGCTCAAGCAACTCTCCTGCCTCAGCTTCCTGAGTAGCTGGGACTACTACCCAGGTGTGTATCACAGCACCCAGCATTTTCCTCAAATTTTAACCCAATAAAATCAAAACAACTATTAAGAGTTACTTGAGTCTGCTTTGGGGTTAGTTTTCTCATTTAGAAGTTTAGTCAATACAAAAAGAGACATGCCAAGCCAGGTGCAGTGGCTTATGCCTGTAATCCCAGAAGTTTGAGAGGCTGAGGCAGGCGGATAACTTGAGGCCAGGAGTTCGAGACCAGCCTGGCCAACATGGCAAAACCTCGTCTCTACTAAAAATACAAAAATTAGCTGGGTGTGGTGGCACACGCCTGTGGTCTCAGCTACTCAGGAGGCTGAGGCAGGAGAATTGCTTGAAGCCAGGAGGCAGAGGTTGCAGTGAGTCAAGATTGCACCACTGCACTCCAGCCTGGGTGAAAGTGTGAGACCCTCTCTCAAAAAAAAAAAAAAATCATGCCTTCTCAGGGTTAAGTTCTCAATGGCATAATGAGGAAAAAAGCTGAATTATATTGACTGCTCTTCCTCTTAGAATAAAGATGATGTAGGCCAGGCACAGTAGCTCAAGCCTGTAATCTCAGCACTTTGGGAAGCTAAGACAGGATTGAGCTGAGGAATTCAAGACCAGCCTGGGCAATATACAGAGAGCCTTTCTCTACAAAAAAATAAATAAATAAAAATTAGCCAGGCATGGAGGCCTGCACCTATAGTCCTAGCTACTCAGGAGGCTGAGGTGGAAGGATCACTGTGGCCCAGTAGACCAAGGCTGATTGTGTCACGTGCATTTCAGCCTGGGTGACAGTATGAGACTCTGTCTCAAAAAAAAAAAAAGATGATGTGATTTGCATGTATCTTCAATATTCTTCCAATTGGGCATCGCTTTTACAGTATTCTTTTACATACTCTTTTCCCAGTTGAGACTGTATCTTCACTATAAAATGTATTATTGACCCTGAGCATGAGAGAGAGGAAAGAGAAAGGAAGAAGAGGCTCTCCCCCAGTAAGGACTCCTCCAGCTGGCAGAGCAGTTCACTGGGCCTCCACCCACCCCGCTCCTGGTGGGAAAGTCATAAACCCAACTGGGTACAAAGGTCTATCTTAAGGGATTAAGTCAAAGACCCCTAGCATTTCCAAATACTCTGCCAAATGGTTAATTATAATCAGAAAGAAGCGTTCTTCACCACTTAGTACAAAATTAAGCACCTTGTCTGCCAGAGAAGAGCCTGTAGTATAAAACAACACCCAACTGGCCAGGTGCAGGGGCTTATGTTGGTAATCCCAGCACTAGGAGTCCGAGGTGAGCGAATCACTTGAGGTCAGAAGTTGGAGACTAGCCTGGGCAACAGAGTGAAATCCTGTTTCTGCATAAAAATACAGGTGGGTGTGGTAGTGTATGCCTGTAGTTCCAGCTACTTTGAGAGGCTGAGGTGGAAGGATCACTTGAGCCTGGGAGGTCGAGGCTGCAGGGAGCCAAGATCACACCACTGCATGAGGTATAAACAACACACATCTCATGACAGACTATTTCCACCGAGTTCCTCATGGACCACGTGTTTGGTCTTCATAGGATACTCCAACACATGCGATGCAAATCTAATGTTAAAAGAGATTTTTTTATAATGCTATTTGCCTGACCAGAGGTAACAAACAGGGTATCTTATTCTGGTTTCTGAGTTCTCTTTTATAGGAAATCTTTTCGTGCCATCTGTAGAACAATAAAGGAAGCCAAATGGAGTCTCTTTGCCTCCCTCTCTGAATACAGGCAGCGATGCCGCTACCCTGTTAAGGAACCGTTTCTGATTTAGAAGGGCCTAGATATATAAGCTCACGAAGCCAAACATCCAAAAGTAAAACTTAACATCAAACATGTCCAGAACTATGATGTGCACTTTTCAATTTACCCTTGGAGTGGGAATACTTCTGTCATCTGTATAGCATTTAAAAAGAAAATGCCCATTAAGAAGGAGAAGGTAAGAGTAAGCAAATCGTCTTTGCACATCTGAAAATCTTCCTGTTTTGAAAACTTGAAACAGTTGGAAATTCAGCTGGCCAGAAAGGTCTGAATTTAGACTCACTTCAAAGCAATACAGCGAACACTGGCATTGTTTTCTAGGGGCTCCCCTTGCTTCTGTCCCTCCTCTGGCAGAATAAGAACTTCAGGCTGGGCATGGTGGCTCATGCCTACAATCCCAGCCCTTTAAAAGGCTGAAGTGGGTGGATTGCTAGAGCTGAGCCGTTCGAGACCAGCCTGGGCAACATGGCAAAGTCCCATCTCTACAAAAAAATAGAAAAATTAGCCAGGCATGGTGGCACACGCCTGTAGTTCCAGCTTCTCAGGAGGCTGAGGTTGGGGGGATCACTTGAATCCAGGAGGATGAGGCTGCAGTGAGCCGCGATCATACGATTGCACTCCAGCAGAGTGAGACTCTGTCCCAAAATAAAATTTAGTGGACGAGTGCCATCACTCACGCCTATAATCCCAGCACTTTGGGAGACCGAGATGAGTGGATCACCTGAGGTGGGGAGTTCGAGACCAGCCTGACCAACATGGTGAACCCCACCCATCTCTATTAAAAATACAGAAATTAGCCGGGCGTGGTGGCACATGCCTGTAATCTCAGGTACTCGGGAGGCTGAGGCAGAAGAATCGCTTAAACCCAGGAGGCGAAGGATGCAGTGAGCTGAGATTGTGCCATTGCAGTCCAGACTGGGCAACAAGAGGGAAACTCTGTCACAAAAAAATAATAATAAATAAATAAATAGATAGATAAAGCAAGCAACAGTTTGGTGACAATATGTCTGTTTAGATCATTTTTCATCCAGGTGCTGACTTCTGCTGACTTCTCTCTTCAGTGATAAGAGTCAATCTTCCATAGTTTCGAAGAAAAGTCTCTTTTTTGGGGTGGGTGGGAAGGACAGGGTCTTGTTCTGTCTCCCAGGCTGGAGTGCAGTAATATGATCATGGCTCTTCGCAGCCTCGTCCTCCCAGGCTCAAGTGTTCCTCCTGCCTCCATCCTCAGCCTCCTGAGTAGCTGGGACCACAGATGTGTGCCATCACACCCAGCTAATTTTTTAATTTTTATTAGAGATGGGGGGGGTCTCACTATGCTGCCCTGGCTGGTCTTGAACCACTGGCCTCAAGTGATCCTCCCACCTCAGCCTCTCAAAGTGCTAGGATTACAGGCGTGAGCCACTGCACCCAGCCAAAAGCTTATTCTTGCAGCTGTTGATTCCCAGATGTCTTCAGCTCAAAATAATCTTTAGGCTTTTGTAACATGTTCTGGGGACCTTCAAATGAATAAATGAATGAATGGATGAACAAATGAAAGCACCAGTGAACCTTCAGCCCACCCCATCATTAGAAGGCAGAGGTGAGCAGCACAGATGAAACCACTGCCCTTGGGGTTTCATAGCTGAGTAGCCTTGGGGTTTCATAGCCTCAGCTACTCAGGAGGCTGAGACAGGAGAATCGCTGGAACCCACAAGTCAGAGATTGCAGTGAGCCAAGCTCAAGCCACTGCACTCCAGCCTGGGCAACAAAGGGAGACTCTGTCTAAAAAAAGAAAAAAAAAAGAAAAAACAGAAATGAAGACTCAAAGAAACAGTCAACCTGAGTGTTTGTTATAGTAGGTTTGAAGAAGAGTGGACAGTTGTGGGGAAATATGAGCAGACAAAAAGAGAATGATTTAATGGTAATAAACTGGGGGAAGCTTAGCCAGGCCTGTTTGTTCCGATTCTTCCCTGTGACCCTGTGTCTTCAGAGATAAGGATGTCCCTTTCCTCCTGGCGTAGGGAGGTCATCTCTCACATGAGATCTTATACCCTGCTTCAGCTGAGAAGAACAGGGAAAGGTCAGGGAGAGCTTTCTGCTTCTGCTGTTTTCTCAACTTCCTTCGGCTTAAAATATTCAGTATGCCAAGGTGCCATATTTTAGGGTAATGTGTCCTAAACCCTATCAATTACTTTATTTTTATTTATTTATTTGAGAGAGTCTTGCTCTGTTGCCCAGGCTGGAGTGCAGTGGTGCAATCACAGCTCACTGCAGCCTTGACCTCCCAGGCTCAAGTGATCCTCCCACCTCAGCCTCCTGAGCAGGTGGGACCACAGGTGCAAGCCACCACATCTGGCTAATTTTTTAAACATTTTTTGTAGAAGGAGTGGGGTCAAAAAAAAAAAGAAAAAAAAGTTTTTTGTAGAGACAAGATCTCACCACATTGCCCAGGCTGGTCTCAAACTCCTGGGTTCAAGCAATCCTCCTGCCTCAGCCTTTCAAAGTGTTAGGATTACAGACGTGAGCCACCCTGCCCAGTCATTCCATTTATGTTGTGTTTATATGTGTGGGATGTCACCCTCTAGGCAGAGTTAGGGCCTGTAAAGGACTAAGTCATTCTACAATCACACGTATTGGCGGAAACAGTTTTCCCACCTCTTGAAATCTACATAGAGGAGCACATGAAATGTCACTGTAAAGAAGCAGATTTTGTGATTAGTTTATGGAAACTGTCTCATATCTCCTAGTAGCACTTAGGCTACTTGTGGGTTACATGTGATTAAAGGTTTGCTCCGAGTCCTTGTGTAATTAGCTTTATGTGCATGTGTATCCATGTAAGTGTTTGGAAAAGCATGTGTGTGCAAGATATGGGTGAGTAAAGGATCCCAAGTGGGATCCTAATCCCAAAAATGTTGGCTCAAAAGTGAGACAGATTGAAACGATCTATAAAATGAATAAGAAACAGAAAGGAAATTGAGTCAGAAGAGGAAAAGGGCCAACATTATTGAAAAGGCACAAATGCCACAAATTGAAAATAGATGTGCACCACCAGTTATAGCCGTTTGTCACGCTGCTGTGACGTTTAAAAATTACCAACTCTATAACACAATTCAGTACCGTGTTTAATAACCTGAGTGGGTTTAGACATTCAGCATTCACATGTGAAAGAAGTTTAGGTCAGGCTGAAGAAAAAACTTACTGATGAATATAAAGAGTTTCTAGTTTATAGGCATAATTTGTAATCTTTTAATTAACCTAAACTTTTATAAAATAGCATCTACATTTTAGAAATAAAATCTCAGGGAAATGATCCCCAATTTATCATTTCTCATTAATAGGAAGAAGTTAATTCTACTTTATGAAAACCTTTCACTTTGATTGACTTTGCCAATGTAAAAATGGAGAAATGCAATGTGATGCTTTAAATCTCATAGACAGGTTTAGAATGAAATGGTACAAGAAAATGGAAGAGGCATGTAGATCGTAGCTGATTTCCCCCTGGAATGTGTTTTCTTGAAGGGTTAGGCACTTTTGCAAATCTCCTGCACTTGTATAATGGTTTACTCCTTTTCAAGGGGCTTTTACATTTCTGATCCTTGTTGATCCCCATAACAACTTTGCACAATGTGTGAGTATTAAGGATGAGGAGAGTGAGCTACAGAGATGTTGTGTGGTTTAATCAAGGTGTCACAGCGAGTAACAGCCCCACAGCAAGTAATTCCTATTCTCCTTCCAGTAGTCATAATGCCTCCCTAAAATAAGACAAAAAGTATCTGGACATCCCTCTCCAAGAACTGTGGAACTATGGAGGCTCCCATCATTTTGTGCTATAGACAGATTACACAAGGGGCATTTCCTGTTAGAGGGTACCATGGAGTCACCCAGGTTGTGTATGTTCATTCTGATCAGTTGGTGCCTGGGCCATGATAAATATCGAATATTGTCTGTGATTACATGTACAGAGGAAAAGGCCCTGGATGGTCTTTGTTTTTATTAAGAATAATGTAGTCATCTGGCCGGGTGCGGTGGCTCACGCCTGTCATCCCAGAGTTTTGGGAAGCCAAAGTGGGTGGATCAGTTGAGATCAGGAGTTCAAGACCAGCCTGGTCAACATGGTGAAATCCCGTCTCTACTAAAAATATATATATATACATACGAAAATTAGCCAGGCGTAGTGGCAGGCACCTGTAATCCCAGCTACTCAAGAGGCTGAGGCAGGAGAATTGCTTGAACCCAGGAGGCAGAGATTGCAATGAGCCGAGATTGCACCATCGCACCCACAGCCTGGGCGATAGAGTGAGACTTGGTCTCAAGAAAAAAAAAAAAAAGAAGAATGCAGTCATCACTGCTAATGTTGAGTGTTTGTTATGCATAAGGCAGCTCACTGAGCATGCCAAGTGGATAATCTCATTTAATTCTTACAGCCGCTCTAGACAGTCAATACTCTTAGCTTCAACTTTAATGATTAAAAAAAAAAAAAAACAACCTAGACCCAGAGAAGCTGGGTGCAGTGGCTCATGCCTGTAATCCCAGCACTTTGGGAAGCCGAAGGAGGAAGATTGCTTAAACCTAGGAGTTTGAGACCAGCCTGGACAACATAGTGAGACCTCATCTCTACAAAACATAAAAAATTAGCCCAGCATGGTGGTGCAGCTCAACTCCTGGAGAACTGAGGTTGGAGGACCACTTGAGCCCAGGAGGTTGAGGCTGCAGTGAGCCATGATCTCACCACTGCACTCTGGCCTGAGCAACAGAGTGAGACCCTGTCTCTGAAAAAAAGCAAGAAAACCTAGACCCAGAGAAATTAAATAGCTTGTCCAAGGATTTGCAGATAATAGGATGAGCAGCCAGGACTTGAACTTGGCAGTCAGATTCCAGGACTTGTGCTTCTGATCATTATGATCACCTGCCATTCATTGGTAAGGATTTACTAAGCCTGTTCTGATCCCATCTATGTATAATGTGAAATTAAAGAGGAAATGTAGCTAAAGCCCAGCCTCTCCTTTGTTAATCAGCATATAAAAAATACTCTGAACCCAACAGATAAAACTCAGGGTCTTCAAATGCCCACCAGTCTAACCTGTTTCCTGCATTTAAACCTGTGTGTGTGTGTGTGTGTGTGTGTGTGTGTGTGTGTGTGTGTGTGTTTGCTTTATTTTGTTTTGTTTTTGTAGAGATGGGGTCTCGATATGTTGCCCAGGATGGTCTTGAACTCCTGGGCTCAAGGGATCCTCCCACCTTGGCCTCCAAAGTACTGGGATTCACCAGTGTGAACCATCATGCCTAGCCCATTTAAAACTTTCACATACTATATCAGTTCATTTTACTTTATATGAAGACATGTGCATATTATGTTACAGACAGAATTTTAAAATCTCAATGCTATGTTAAATTTACTAGATGATTATGTACCTACTATGTACCCATAAAAATTATAAATAAAAAAGCTTTAAATAAAAGAATAAAAATAAAAAATAAATTTACTAATGATTAATCCTTTAAAAATTCTATTGTGAATCATTTGTCAAATGAAGAATTATCCCTTTAAAGTTGCTTTTCTAAAACTCAGATTTTCATTATAAAGTGCTTAATTAGAAAGACTCAGGCCGGGTGCGGTGGCTCACGCCTGTAATCCCAACACTTTGGGAGGCCGAGGTGGGTGGATCACGAGGTCAGAAGTTCGAGACCAGCCTGGCCAACATGGTGAAACCCCATCTCCACTAAAAATATAAAAATTAGCTGGGCATGGTGGCAGGTGCCTGTAATCCCATCTATTTGGGAGGCTAAAGCAGGAGAATCCCTTGAACCTGGGAGGAGGAGGTTGCAGTGAGTGAGATCTGGATACTGCACTCCAGCCTGGGCAACAGAGCAAGTCTCCACCACAAAAAAAAAAAAAAAAAAAAAATTTTTTTGTCGGGCATGGTGGCTCACACCTATAATCCCAGCACTTTGGGAGGCCGAGGTGGGCGAATCATGAGGTCAAGAGATGGAGACCATCCTGGCCAACATGATGAAACTCCATCTCTACTAAAATACAAAAATTAGCTGGGCATGGTGGTGCACACCTGTAGTCCCAGCTACTCGGGAAGGCTGAGGCAGGAGAATTGCTTGAACCCGGGAGGTGGAGGTTGCAGTGAGCCAAGATGGCGCCACTGCACTCCAGCCTGATGCCTGGCAACAGAGCAAGACTTTGTCTCAAAAAAAAAAAAAAAAAAAAAAAAGACTTCTATAATTCTTCAGGTCATTAGCAAGCTTTATACTTTTGTTATGTGGTCCTAAAAACTGCTCCAGGGGTGTTACAACTATTCCTTCTTCCTTCTCAAATAAGTTCTTCATTTGCCTAATTCCATGGAGGGGAGGTTTCTGGTCTATCTGATGGTTTTCATTAACACATCAACAATTATTTTACTTTGGTGACATATTTTGTGGTGATAGTTCGTTAATAGATTAAGGAAACATTGCAATCTACCACATTCCAGTAAATGATCAGGACAAGATTAATGGTTACATTTAATGAAAGCCATCTGTTTATTAAAGCAGCTTACTCACTTTCTTCATTTCATTTTGGATTCCAATACGTGTGACTGCCTTGAAGCATACGTGCCTCAGGCTGAGAAAGTGTAATTCTTTATGCATAGTACCCACCAGAACACTAACCAATACCCACGTGGTTTACAGGTGGAAAAAAAATAGCCAACCGACAAGCTGTTTTGTTGACTTGATGGCTACCAACAGGTGTAGGTTTTTGGGAGGTTTTTTGTTTTTTTGAGACAGTCTTGCCCAGTAGCCCCAGTGGCACAATCTCGGCTCACTACAACCTCCGCCTCCTGGGTTCAAGCAATTTTCCTGCCTCAGCCTCCCAAGTAGCTGGGATTACAGGTGCGCACTAGCACCCCCGGCTAATTTTTGTATTTTTAGTAGAGATGGACTTTCTCCATGTCGGCCACGCTGGTTTCGAACCCCCAACTTGAACTGATCCACCCACCTCGGCATCCCAAAGTGCTGGGATTACAGGCTTGAGCCACCGCTCCCGGCTGGTTTCTTTTCTTTTTTTTTTTCCTTTTCTTTCCTTCTTTTTTTTTTTTTTTTTTTTAATGTTCTCCTGGTTTAAATGAATTAACAAGTGTTTGCTCGGTGTGCAGGCTCCGCTGGAGAATGACAGAACCCAGACAGCTATTTTACCCTCTTCCCCAAAGCATGACCAGTCTACTCCCACAAAAGTTATGTAATTGTCTAAAATGAAGTAGACACTGTTTGTTTCTTCGTGAGTTTTTTTGTTTGTTTGTTTTTGTTTTTTTAAGAGACGAAGTCTCTCTATGTTGCTCAGGCTGGAGTGCAGTGGCTATTCACAGGCGCGATCCTATTACTGATCAGCACGGGAGTTTTGACCAGCTCCGTTTCCGACCTGGGCCGGTTCACCCCGTTTTAGGCAACCTGGTTGTCCCCCGCTCCCTGGAGGTCACCATATTAATGTCAAACTTAGTGCAGACACCCAATCGGCATAGCGCACTACAGCCCAGAACTCCCGGACTCAAGCGATCCTCCCATCTCAGCCTCCCGAGTAGCTGGGACTACAAGCACGCGCCACTGCGCCGGCACTTCGTGACTTTTAACCTAATAAATGGAGTAAAATACATGCTGGAAGGGGGAAAATAGTATGCGTTCCATCTTTTGAGGGCACTCTTCAACGTCAGTATATGTACATTAAAATCTAGAAAGGCAGGCTGCGTGTGGTGGCTCACGCCTATAATCCTAGCACTTTGGGAGGTGAGGCAGGAGGATCAGTTGAGTCCAGGAGTTTGAAACTAGCCTGGGCAACAAAGTGAGATCCTGTCTCCGCCAAAAAAAGAAAAAAGAAATAGCTGTGTGTGGTGGTGCACATCTATAGTCCCAGCTACTCGGGAGGCTGAGGTGGGAGGATCACTTGAACCCTAGAAGTTGAGGCTGCAGTGAGATTACACCACTGCACTCCAGCCTGGGTGACAGAGCAAGATCCTGTCTCAAAAAAATAAAAAATAGGAGGACATATTTTAAAATATTAACAATGACTGTCTCTGGAGGTGAGATTGAGTGATTTTTATTTTCTTTTTTAAATGGTTTATTATATGTGTGTGTGTGTGTATATATATATATATATATATATATATATATATATATATACACACACACACACACTTTTTTTTTTTTAAAGATGAGGTTTCTCCATGTTGGTCAGGCTGGTCTCGAACTCCCGACCTCAGGGGATCCACCCACCTCGGCCTCCCAAAGTGCTGGGATTACAGGTGTGAGCCACCGTGCCCAGCCTATTATCTATATTTTTTAAATGTTCTTTCTAATCTATTATTGCCACCTCAATAATAAAAGAACAAAACAACCTTTTTGTTTTGCTACTAGCTGCATTTATGTCATTCCCTGATTAATATTTTAGTGGCAAATTTACAAGTATAATAGTAAATAAGATTAAAATTCATATAATTTTTATTTGATGATTTATACCTTTATTCCTACTCTAAAACAAGGGTATGCCAAGGTTTATCTAATAAAGCCATTTTCTACCCAGTTATGCTAGGGATGAAATCTCATTCATCTCCATCATCGAGTGACAAGACTACAAAAAATTCTGGTTTTAAAATAGTCTTCTTACAGAGCAAAGGATTTATCTGGAGGTCATCCCTTATCTAAAAATCTTAGCTAATCAGAATATAGCCAAGTAACCTGACTTAATCCACAAAGGCCTGAGCAGTCCAAAAAAAAAAAAAAAAAGGAAGATAAAGTATCTTGCACCTTGCACAGAGAGAATCACCTGAGCCTTACCCTCAGTCCATTTTTCTTCACTTTTCATAGAAGGAAATAAATTTTAGTGTGCAAAATTTCAGTGTGCAGTGTACAAGAATATCTTGCACAGAGAAGAATCACTTCAGTCTAACCCTCAGTCCATTTTTCTTCGCTTTACATAGAAGGAAAGAAATTTCAGTGTACATAGCAAAACTGAGAATATTTGAGGAATTCTTCAGTGTCTGGGAAAGTATGTTTGGGTGATGACTCTGTTCCTCCATTTCCTAAGGGCCATGTGAGATCTATCAGCCATCTTCAGAGTAAGAACCCCTCAGCTCCAAGGGAGAAGAGCCACCATTGTCACTGTGGGTATGTTCTGGTGGGGAGGACAAGCATAGTCTGAAGAGCAGAAAGGTTGGATGGCAGCATGTGATAGTCAGATCTCCCCTCCGATATGAAAAGCCCAGGCTCTAGGGACCACCAAGTGTAAAAGAACAAGGAAAACAAAACTTTTATCACATATTGTGTATGAAACTGAAACAGAGCTTTCCCTGAGCCCCCCTCAGAGGGCATGTGACAGGGCAAGTTTCTGTCTCTAAAAAAATTAAAAACTTAATAATCTGGGTCATGCATTGTAGAGACAAAACAACATCTTATACCATATCCCAACTGTATTTTTTTTTTCAAGATGGAGTTTCACTCTTGTTGCCCAAGCTGGTGTGCAGTGGCACACTCACAGCTCACCACAACCTCCACCTCCCAGGTTCAAGCAATTCTCCAGCCTCAGCCTCCCAAGTAGTGAGAATTACAGGTATGTGCCACCACACCCGCTAATTTTGTATTTTTAGTAGAGATGGGCTTTCTACCAAATGTTGATCAGGCTGGTCTCGAACTCCCGACCTCAAGTATCTCTACTAAAAATACAAAAATTAGCCAGGCATGGTGTTGCATGCCTGTAATCCCAGCAACTCGGGAGGCTCTGGCAGGAGAATCACTTGAACCAGGAAGTCAGAGGTTGCAGTGAGCTGAGATTGCACCACTGCACTCCAGTCTGGTGACAGAGCAAGACTCTATCTCAAAAAAAAAAAAAAAAGAGGAGAATATCAATATTTAAGAAAGGCAAAGTAACTTGGCCATGGACACATAGCTGGTTAGAACTCACATATGTTGACACTAGTCGAGTTATTATCTCTGTCAGGGGCATGTCACCAAAAGCCAGACAATGAGAGCCCATATATGTAATGTGGGACTTTCAAAAGAGGTCCTCTCTGCAACAGGAATTGATGGAGATCCATGGTGGCGGGCCCACTCTGTTTTTGATTTTCTACTTCTATGGCTTTGATTGAATTAACCCATGAAATCTAGTTATAATCCTTTCCCTCCATAGAATGATACCAGGCTCCAGGATCCCAACACAACTCTCTCTCTCTCTTTTTTTTTTTTTTTTTTTTTTTGAGATGTGGTTTCTCTGTGTTGCCCAAGCTGGACTCACACTCCTGTGCAACTCCTCCCTTGAAACTAGGTTACAGAGACATAGCAATCAGTCTCTTATGCTTCTAGGTATCCAATCTCACATTACGTCTGCTCTGGAGCTTATATTAAGTCCAGTCTCACTAAGGGCAACTTACAGAAACTTACCCTGTTGATAAAGCCTGAGATAATATATTTGTATCATTGTATACACATACCCATATTATATTAAAAGCATTTTTACTACTTTTTTTTTTTAAGAGATGGAGTCTTACCACACGAGGTTAGTTTCTTGGACTCAAGGGATCACCCCACCTTGGCCTCTCAAAGTGCTGAAATTACACACATGAGCCACCAAGCCCTGCCTTTTCTTTTTTTCTTTCTTTCTTTTTTTTTTTGGAGATAGGGTCTTTCTCTGTCACACAGCAGACTGGTACGATCATGGCTCACTACAGCCTCAACCTCCTGAGCTCAAGCAATCCTCCACCTCAGCTTCCCAAGTAGCTGGGATCAAGGTGGGCACCACCATGCTCAGCCAAATTTTCTTTTTTTTTTTTCTTCTGAAGACAGAGTCTTGCTCTGTCATCCAGGCTGGAGTACAGTGGCATGATCTCGGCTCACTGCAACCTCCGCCTCCCGGGCTCAAGGGATTCTCCTACCTCAGCCTCCCAAGTAGCTGGGTTGGTCGGTGTCCGTCATCATACCCCGCTAATTTTTGTGTTCTTAGTAGAGATGGCGTTTCACCATGTTGGCCAGTCTAGTCTCGAACTCCTGAACTCAGGTAATCCACCTGCCTCGGCCTCCCAAAGTGCTGGGATTACAGGCATAAGCCACCACGCCTGGCCCAAATTTTCTATTTTTGTAGTTAAGATCTTACTATATCGCCCAGGATAGTCTTGACCTCCCAGCCTCAAGAGATCCTCCTGCCTCAGCCTCTCAAAGTGCTGAAATTAAAGGCAGCACTGTGGATCCACAGGTCATAGGTGGATTCATAGATTTCCTGTTGGCAACTAGTTGAAAGAGTTAAGCTCTGCCTCAAGAGTTAAAGTCAGCAGAAAGAGATGTTGGTAGTCAAGATAAGGGGATATTATGTAGATGAAGCCTCCAGATAGCAGGCTTCAGAGAATAGATGGTAAATGTCTCTTATCCAACCCTAAGAAAAACCAGACTCTTAGTTAAATATCTCCTGGATCAGGAAAGGACTTAGAAAGCAAAAGGGATTCTCTACAGAATGTAGATTTTCCCACAAGAGATAGCACACGGGGCCATTTCAAAATATGTCAGATAAATACATTTTGGGGTAAATGCAATTATCTTAAGACTCCTCTCCCTAGCAATCTTATCAAATAACCAGAAAAGATTAAAGAGAGAAGAGCATTTTATTGTTAATGCTGGTCAGTTGTGCCTGAATTCCAAAAGAGAGGAAGGTATAATGAGTCATGTCCAAGCCCACCTTTCTATCATGGCCTGAACTAGTTTTTCAGGTTAACTTCCAAATGCCCCTGGCCAAGAGGAGGGGTCCATTCAGATGGTTGGGAGGCTTAGAATTTTATTTTTGGTTTACAGAGGCAACCCAGCAGCAAGGCCTGTCTGTTTAGATTCTTCGCGGCCTCTCTGTGTAGCATTTCTTCCTCCCGGGTATAGGGTGGGACCTTTCTGGAATGCAGATTTTATGACCTACTATCAGACAAGATAGAATTTTCTCTTTGGTTTACAGTTTAATCCACCAATGAGGAACCCATGGATAAGGAGGGCCAACTGCATATTGTAATTTCACAGTGCAGAAACCCAATGGACAGGCCAAATTTGAAGACCAGGAATCTAGAACCAGGCACCATCAGAGGCCCTAGAAGGCAGAGGGCATAGGCCAGGCAGCAGAAATCCCAAGCCTGACCACGGTTTAGGGGCTTAGTGTGGAATTCTAGGCTCTAGGAAGTAACTGGAGAGGGCAAGTGAGAGTCCTAGTCCCTAAAGGCCTAGAATCTAAGCAGGTCATGAAAGTAGAAACCTGGACAGAATCCATGTACCAGAGCAAGAAGAAAAACAAGACCAAGTCACCAAAACACCACTGGATTTCAGTGGTCAGAATAGAGACACAGAGACTGAGTGTGACCGGTACTTAGTGTTATGATGCAGAAAAGATACCCCCAAAGATGGTGCTTTCGTGCGAGTGCTTTGATTGACAGAAAATTTAAAGATCTCAAAAATAAACCTCAGAATCAAGGTTTCTCTCTGACCTTTTCTTATCCCTCATCTCTTTGATCTTCATTCTTTCCCAAATCGCCCGGGAAGGAATCTCTGTGTAATTTCCTTATCTAAAAAGAAAATGACCCTAAGAGGAGCCATTTACCTTCTTTCCAAAAAAAAATGCAAGTGGGCCTGGCATGGTGGCTCACACCTATAATCTCAGCACTTTGGGAGGCCAAGGTGGGAGAATCACTTGAACCCAGGAGTTCAAGAACAGCCTGGGCAACCGAGTGGAACTCCCATCTCTACAAAACATAAAGGAAAAATAAATGCAATTATCTTAAGACTCCTCTCCCTAGCAATCTTATCAAATAACCAGAAAAGATTAAAGAGGGAAAAGAAGAGACTAGGAGGAGTCACCATGCCCAGACAGACTTTCCACCTGTTCTTCTGCAGGTTGCTCTGAGACATTACCTAGGAGGCTTTGTCTGCATGAGACAGCTTTGGTTCACAGCGAGGTTCTACCCCTCACCTCTCTGCCATCTCCCCCAGAGCTCAGAAGAACTTCGTTCAGGCCCACTGTTCTTTGGACTCATTCTTTTATTCTAAAAATAATTCATTCCTATAAACTTTATCTCCCTTTCCCCTACGAAGAAGGGTACACAAACATCTGGAGTTCATTGGGACATTGGGTAATCATTCTCCTACCATTCTGCCATGCTTATGCACATTAAATAAATTTCGTATGCCTTTTTCTCCTATTAATCTGCCTTTTGTTGGTTCATTTTTAACAAACCTTCAGAGGGTGAAGGGGACACTTTCCCTCTTCCATCCTACGTTAGTCCCAGTTTATTGTGCCAGAATTCTTTAAATTCACTAGCTAAGATTGGAGTTAAATCTGAAGGGGAAGGGGACTTAGTTGCCCCTCATATTCAGGAAGAGGAAGGATTCAGTACCTGGGAAACAGGAACACTGATAAGCCAGTGTGAACAAAGGTTCAGTGCTTTTTTATGTTTATATTTAAGTGTATTAAAATTATGATATCCTGCATAAGTGTGTTCAAAGGACACAATCCCCAGAATATTCTTCCTGGAAATGTCTCTTCCTAGTTCACAGTATTAGGTGTCAAGACCCTGGGATTAGGCTGGGAACAGTGGCTCACGCCTATAATCCCAGCACTTTGGGAGGCCAAAGCAGGTGGATCACTTGAGGAAAGGAGTTCAAGACCAGCCTGGCCAACATGGTGAAACCCTGTCTCTACTAAAAATACAAAAATTAGGCAGGTCTGGTGGCACACACACCTGTAATCCCAGCTACATGGGAGGCTAAGGCACAAGAATCCCTTGAACCCGGGAGGCGGAGGTTGCACTGAGCCGACATTGTGCCACTGCACTCCAGTCTCGGCGACAGAACAAGACTCCATATCAAATAAAACAAAAAAAACCCCTGGGATTAGACGTCAGACAGACCAGACTTCTTCACATTCCAGCTGTGTGACCTTGAGCAAGTTACTTAACCCCTCTGAGCCTTAGATTTTTCTTCCTGTGAAATAGGGATGATAATATAATAAGTGTCTGTCATTTTGGTCTGGGCAATATCTATTTCTTTGGGGATTAACACTTTACTTAAATTATATGTCAGCTCATAGTAATCACTCAGTAAATGATCATTTTTGTTAATTTTTATTACATTAGTAGCTGTAAAGGGCACATTTTTGTCTCTGAAAAGAAAGATGCCTACATTATCATGGTGAACATAGTCACTGACACATATTCTCACGAAATGTTCTCTATTCTGTATCAAGTGGATCCTGACCTACAGGAGCTATGAGGGAAAATCTTCCCAGTCAGGCCTCACAGAACACCCCGTACTTTGAGACGCATTGCATCCAGAGGTCCTGTGGCAAACCAATTCTAATTTCCCTTTCTCTGCATCAAAGTGTTCTTTTTGTCCTTTGTTTTCACCAGGGATTCCTGTAACCATCTTAGACCTCTCTCTAACTAGTAGCCCCTGTGGTGAGAATGATCATATCATACAGAATGGCATGTCTGGCTTGGGAAATGATGGGGATAATATGGGTGGTGGTCACCGTTGAGACAAAGTCTATATAAATTTCAGTTACTACCTGCAGCTATCCCCTGCACATACCTCTGTCCGGAGCTAGATTCCACTACTTTCTTTTACCAGAAACTGTACAGACAGAACCTGTAATCTTCCTCCATCTTCTTCTTTCCTTGTTTTTATTTTCATTCTTCTCTTTTTACAATGCAATATTCACAATTCAAATGCTGGCTAGTGACACCTATGACATTAACCATCTGGGAGGACATCTTTTATCTCATAACAGCAAGATTGGCTCTCATCTCCCTGCTCAGGCAAAAGTCACCTAGTTGAAAACACAAGCATAGAGCACACGCCTGAGTCATTTGTAAGCCATCTCTGCCTCTGGTTCATGTATAGTTAAAAATCACTGGCCGGGCGCAGTGGCTCACGCCTGTAATCCCAGCACTTTGGGATGCCAAGTCGGGAGGATCACGAGGTCAAGAGATCAAGACCATCCTGGTCAACATGGTGAAACCCCGTCTGTACTAAAAATACAAAAATTAACTGGACATGGTGGCGCACACTTGTAGTCCCAGCTACTCGGGAGGCTGAGGCAGGAGAATTGCTTGAACCCAGGAGGCAGAGGTTGCAGTGAGCCAAGATCGCGCCATTGCACTCCAGCCTGGATAACAAGAGCGAAACTCTATCTCAAAAAAAAAAATCACTGGTGTTACTGCTTTTTCTCAAAAAAGCATTTGC
Source organism: Lagothrix lagotricha (assembly GCA_963574225.1). Taxonomy (NCBI): domain Eukaryota; kingdom Metazoa; phylum Chordata; class Mammalia; order Primates; family Atelidae; genus Lagothrix; species Lagothrix lagotricha. The sequence continues at coordinate 3,712 of CAUYNB010035731.1, read as the reverse complement.
TGCTTTCCCATGTAGGAAAAGCTTTGTTAACTACAGGCCCACACAAGCACAGTGAGCAGAAAACTTCAGGAGAGCAGAAAAGCTCATTTTGGCCGCGCCAGGTGACCCACGCCTGTAATCCCAGCACTTTCGGAATCCAAGGCGAGCAGATTGCTTGAGCTCGGAGTTGGAGATCAGCCTGGGCAACATACATAGTGAGACCTCGTCTCTACAAAAAAAAAAGAAAAACTGCAAAAATACAAAAATTAGCCAGGCATGGTGGCAGGTGCTTGTGGTCTCAGCTACTCAGGAGGCTGAGGTGGGAGGATCACTTGAGCCCAGGAGGCAGAGGTTGCTGTAAGCCAAGATCACAACACTGCACTCCAGCATGGGCAACAGAGCAAGACCCTGTCTCAAAAAAACGTTATTAAAAAAGAAAAGAAAAGCTCATCCATAGGTGGCCTCTACAGAAAGTCCTCACTTAATGTCATCGAGAGGTTCTTGGAAACTGACTTTTAGCAAAATGCCATATAACCAAACCAACTTGACCACAGTCTAACTAATACAGACTAAAGTTCCTACAGAATATCCCTGGTCACAAAACATCACCAAACTTCTAAATAAAGAGAAAAACTCTTCCAATATTAAACATTGAAACAAATGTGAACTACACACATATTGAAGAAAGATTAATAAGAACAAGGAAGATAATGATTTATTCCCTTATTCCAGTTCCAGGTCATGAGTGACTGGAGCTGGTCCCTGTGGCTCAGGGAGGCCAGGCTGGAACGATCCCTGGACAGGACACCCTCCCTTCACAGGGAACTCACATACACACACACATACACACACACACACACACACACACACACACACACACACACTCAGCCTGGGGCTGTGTACACATGCCATTTCTCCTAAGGTGCACATCTTTGGAATAGACAGGAAAACCAGAGGGTGTTTCTAGGCGTTTGGGAATCCCTAGAACCATGTGAAGAAAACCCATGCAGACACGACGAGAACCTGCAAACTTATGCAAATTCATGCAAACTCCAGGGAGGCAGTGGCCCTGACCAGCAATCCAGTTTCCTTTCTACTCATCAACTTTAGAATGCCATTGAATGAGGCTGGGCACCGTGGCTCACACCTGTAATCCCAGCACTTTGGGAGGCTGAGGCAGGCGGATCACCTGCAGTCAGGAGTTCGAGACCAGCCTGGCCAACATGGTGAAACCTCGTCTCTACTAAAAATACAAAAATTAGTCTGGTGTGGTGGCAGGCACCTGTAATCCCAGCTACTCGGGAGGCTGAGGCAGGAGGATCACTTGAACCCAGGAGGCAGAGGTTGCAGTGAGCCGTGATTGCACCACTGCGCTCCAGCTTGGGCAACAAGAGCGAAACTCAGTTTCAAAAAAAAAAAAAGGAATGACATTGAAACAACATTATTGACAACCTATTCTATTTCTCAGATAGATTACACTTTCCAATTGTCTCATTCATTATTATCTCACTTTTATAGCAGCTATAAAGTGAGATGTTAAAAGTGTTAAAATGTTTGTAGTAAAAACCTTATGCTTAAGGGAGCCCACTGCTGAGACTTGAAGAATTAGGTAAACTCACAGGCTCCAGTTCTGTTCCAAACCCTCTCATCCTCCCAGGAGGCCCCACTGGGCTGCATCAGGCACTGCAGTGCTGAGTCTACCTGACACTCACCACTGAGTAAGAAAGGACACATTTTCCACCTGGGAGAAATAAAGTCACAACTGCTAGAAGCGAAACTGAACAGTTACCCTACAAATGCCCAGAAACTAAACATGCAGGAGTTGAGCTGCAGGCACAATTTTATTTTTTAACTTGCTTTTATGTTATTTTATTATTATTTATTTTTTCTCTGAGACAGAGTCTCGCCTTGTCACCCAGGCTGGAGTGCAGTGGCACAATCTCGGCTCACTGCAACCTCCGCCTCCCGGGTTCAAGCAATTCTCCTGCCTCAGCCTCCAGAGTAGCTGGAACTATAGGTGTGAGCCACCACGCCCAGCTACTTTTTTGTATCTTCAGTAGAAACAGGGTTTCACCATGCTGGCCCAGCTAGTCTCGAACTTCTGACCTCTTGATCCACCCGCCTTGGCCTCCCAAAGTGCTGGGATAACAGGCATAAGCCACTGCGCCTGGCTATATTATTTTATTTTTTTAGGGACAAGGTCTCCCTGAGTCACCCAGGCTGGAGTGCACTGGTGCAATCACAGCTTGCTACAGCCTCAAACTCCTGGGCTCAAGTGATACTTCCACTCAGCTTCCTGAATAGCTAGGACAACAGGCAAGCGCCACCATATCTGGCTAATTGTTTGTTCTTTTTGTATAGATAGAGTCTCACTGTGTTACCCAGGCCCGTCTCGAACCTCTGGCCTCAAGCAATCCTCCTGCCTTGGTCTCCAAAACTCCTGGAATTACAAGCATGAGCCACCTCACCCAGCCTGCTTTTACTTTCTAAATGCAACATAAATTATACCTCTGCTGGGCGCGGTGGCTCACACCTGTAATACTAGCACTTTCGGAGGCCGAGGTGGGTGGATCACCTGAGTTCAGGAGTTCAAGACCAGCCTGGCCATCATGGTGAAACTCCATCTTTAAAATAAATAAGTAAATTATACCTCTAAGACACTGAACAAAAAGCTCCTTGGTCAAAATAGCCAAAGTTTTGGGCATTCAAAAAATCATTTCTGCCTGGGTGCAGTGGCTCAAACCTGTAATTATAACACTTTAGGAGTCCCAGCCAAGAGGATCAGTTGAGGTCAGGAGTTTGAGACAGCCTGGGCAAGAGAGTGACACCCTGTCTCTACAAAAAAGAAAAACATTAGCCAGGCATGACTCACACCTGTAGTCTGAGCTATTCAAGAGGCTGAAGTGGGAGGATCACTTGAGCCCAGGAGGTCGAAGCTTCAGTGAGCCATGATGGTGCCACTGCACTTCAGTTTGAGTAATAGAGTGAGACTCTGCCTAAAAAAAAAAAAAAAAATTAGTCATTTCTTTTTCTATTGCCGAGGTATTTAAAGGTAAAGAGTAGGGCCTCTGGGCAGGATGAAATCCTAGCCTGCCATTTTCCAGGTATAGGACCTTGAGCAAGTAACTTAACAGTACTGTGCCTCAGTTTCTATGTAAGTAAAAAGGTGATAACACCATCTACCTCAAAAGCTTGCTAGGATCATAAAATGAGATAAATATCATGCCTGATATACAGCAACAGTATCACTAAGGTTTATTTGTTAGTTTAGCTATTATTTTTTTCACTAACATTATTATCTTCATTTTGTTTCTACAAATTATCAGTGTGCTCACCAGAACTCCTTTTCCCAAATGGAGGCAGCACCTGTTACTTCACTCACTGTTTTGCCTAAAAATTTGTATTCCCCACTTTGTCATGCTTTCGAGGTTTTGTTTATTGCATGCATAGTAAAATCTCAGTAGTAGCAGACAGTTCATTTGCAGAGCTCTAAATATAAATCTATATCTATATTGAGACAGGGTCTCACTGTCTCCCCAGCTGGAGTACAGTCACTTCAGCCTTGACCTCCTAGGTTCAAGCAATCCTCCCACCTCAGCCTCTCAGGTGGCTGGGACTACAGGCACGCACCACCACACCAGGCTTTTTTTTTTTTTTTTTTTTTGGGGGACAAGGGCGCCCTGGGTTGCCCAGGGTGGTCACAAGCACTCGACCCACCCCAGCCACCCACAGG